>OZ010738.1:39821173-40073673 GCA_963932295.1 Tipula lateralis
TTTTTATATTATATTAATTCATTTATCGGCTTCGAGCAACTGGTTTACCATTCTAAAACATTCACTCTTCAATTATCCCCTTATTTTTGTTTCAATAAGTTTTTGAATTGTTCCTAACGAGTTGTATACACTATCAATGCACTTTATATAGGTGCTTAAAGAAAGAGTTTTTTTGTTGGATGGCTGCTACCACACACTTAGATGGTCCGTTGTGATACCACTGTATGTAAGGCTATAGGTCCGATTTACGTAGAACCATCCACTCATTGCATAAAGCTCCATGTCAAACTATAGTACTGACATGGACGATGGGACGGGGATCCGGATGTGTTCATTCACACCACCGATCACACCACCCAAACGATCGATGGTAAAAATCCCTTTTTGCAAACAGCCAGGATTCGAGCCCGGTATCTCCCGCTCCAACTGTACAGCCCCTCCAACACGCAGCTTTAACCACTGCGCCACCTGGGTGGTTTGAAAAAAAAAGATAGAGTTGGCAAGAAGAAAATTTCCCAGCTAATACAAAAGGTGCGGTGTTGAAAACGTTTGAGTTGACACTAGTTTCAAATAAAATGATGGCTAAGCAACAAAATGGATAAATCACAGACTGGTTTGCCGGTATTCGAATAAGTATTATTAAATGATTCTCCTGAAAATCCCAATCCGATTTTAATCAATTATTAATTTTTGTTTTGTGACTACTACTTCAAGTAGCTTAATAAATGTATTACGAAAAACTATCAATGTTAATCCTATAACTATAAGCCATCAAATATCATTCCTCCTCCAAATAATGTAGTCAGAGTAGTATCGTAAAAAAAGCTGAAATTATAAAAAAATACTTCTGAAGGGACCTGCCTCTAGAAGAAAATGAAAACACTGTCGTCTTTTGTGAAATTCTAGTTAAAAAAATCGCCAGTAGGTTTATTTAAATAACTATTAGGGTGTTGGTATTCGAATCAACGACGTCTTATTATAACTGAATTTCAATTTAGCTTTCACATTACCAAAGACCAATTTTTTAACTTATTATTTCAACACTCAGAGTTGTGAAACACCATCATCGTTTTTCATCTCTCAATCAGTATTTCAACATTTTGACATAGCAACAAGAACAGAGTAGCACTTAAACATTTTTTATAGTGGTTTAGTAACGATATTTGTACAGGCATCCCATTGACAATTTTTGATGCAAGATTAGATTTGAAAATTTATATAAATATTTTTGGTGTGGTAAAGTAAACTGTTCCGAAGCTTCTAATTCAATAATTTGACATTTAGTACCTTTAACCTCGCTGAAAGAATTTTTTTGCATATAATAGATAAAAATATATTGCACTTTAGTATTATAGTTCTGGAAAAGGAAAAGTAACGGTGTCAATCGTGACATACAGAAAATTAAGCGAAAGGACTCTTGTTGAGATTGTTTCAAGTACATCCCCACGATGTGTAGCTATATATATATATGGTATATACGGTATATATATATATATATATATATATATGGTATATATATGGTATATAGCTATATATATATATGGTATATACGGTATATATATATATATATATATATATATATATATATATATATATATATATATATATATAAAAATATGTATATGTATATGTATAAATATATAAATGCTACATGCTACATCATAATGATGGCCAAAATAAGGTTCAAACATAATTCTATTTTTTAAATTTAGATGAAAACTTAAAAGTAATGGGTCCTACCGTAGTATTGGGCAATACTGGCAAGTGATTTACTTAATATATACAGCCCCAACAGTTAATCCAATTTAAAGCAAACAGGTCTTGAGTGAAACCTTCTTTGGAGTCTAGTTCAAATAGATAAACAACCAATCAAATTGTCATTTTGAGAATGAACTTCTAGTACACTGCATTAAGAGAAGTAATTAGATATCGATAACAATCGTGCAATCCCAAGAAGATCATAAATTTTTATCGATTTCATTCACTAAAAACAATAAAATATACATGTTATCCTTACTTGAATGCCTTTTGTAATACAAACTTAGAAGGAACTCTGCAGCATTGGCTAGCATAACTATGGAGTATCAATAATGTTGATACACTCAAGTTTACTTTTTGAAAAGATGAATGTTGAAATCGTTTTTGCGGTCTGAAGCGCATTTTATATGAATATTTGCAATTAACTTTAAATGTCCTTTATTTAAATCATTCGAATAAATTATCCGTTAAACTAGTGAGTGTCCTCTCGATTCTGAGTGAGACCAAAACTATGTATTTCAGAACGATATCCTATTGAATGGTACCATAGTTCATAATTTTTACAAACATATTGCAGATAGATTAAACGTTTAATTAGATGACTTTCGATCTTTCAAAAATGATTGGAATACGCAGTAGAATTTTGAAAAAGTATAAATTAAACATTGAAACTTGGAATCAACTCTGTACTTTCAATAAAAAATAGCATCTGAGAAATATTTTGGTAAGAAAAGATTCTACGAAATTTGGTTTACCATTTTAAGCTTCGTGGCAGAGAAGGTAACGTACTTGCTCTGTCATTCGGCGGGGGCCTCGGGTTCGATTCCCGGGGTGGTGACGATTCATCAATCACGATTGGGTGTTTTTAATCTGTATGTGTATGTGGGTTGAACCGTGGGCCTCTAGTGGCATTGAGTTCTGGAATTATTTCCGCCTTCTTCAAAACAAAAAAAGCCAAAAGAATAATTGAAAAAATAGAAGCACCTCCGATATTGTTGATGTATTACTTTGTTAGCGTTAGTACTTTGCTGGGTGAAGCTTTTTGGAGGGGATACAGATATTTACAAATTTAATACAATTCAATCGAAAAAACATGAATTTAATTTCAATCAAAGAAAAATTTGATATTTTAAGTTCAAAAATATTCCTTATAGTAGAATTTTTATTTTTTATATTATAAATATATTTCGGCAATCAAGTTGCCATTTTCAGTAATTATCATTAACTCAAAAAAAAAATATTAATTTATATTCCAGCTCTCTGCTTCCCCAGCGAAAATTTATAATATTATTTGCATCTGAGTTGCTATGGGTGACGGGCCAAATAATATTCGAAATCAATTCTCGCTTAGTTAATTAATTAAATATTTGGAACTGGTGAATATTTCAATTACTTAAAAATAGCACAAGTCAATAGCAAAAAATAGCGAGTAACGCTTGAATCTCTTATGTTAAGGGACAAACATACTTAAATAATATGTAGTAAAATGGCTCCAGTAATGAGATTTGCATAAGAAAACTCTTATTTTATAACTAAGTTAAAACCAAGTCAAATACGCAGAACAAGAGTATTTATCAAGGAACTTTACCGATAGGTGCGTTGCATGATTATCAAGTGCCTATATGTTAAAGGTTTTATAATAAGATGTTTCATTTTGAATAGTCTGCTATTTGAGCAGTTCTCAATTTTGAAGGTGTAATCTTGTGACTTTTGACAAGTAAAAACTACGCCATTACTAAAAAAGCTACGAAATAGTTTAAATTCACTTCAACGCATTCAGATTGTTTAAATTCTCTACAAAAATGGTGAACATCTTGCAGTCTTACTTCGCAAAACTAAAGCACTTTCTGATGAAGCACCTTCTCGGCCGGCAACAGTACAACTGATTGAAAAAGTTTGAGCTGTTATGACAAGTTAATGAGGTGAAGAATCGAAACCGTTTGCGTCGTTCAAGAAAACTGGGAATATTGCTGCTGTTACCCGTACTGTTTTATACCATCCAGGTTTGTCGATTTCTCGTCGATCTTTTGAATTAGAACTCCACAACTGTATTATAAGAACTTAGGTCTTAACACTTCTAAATTTCAGTTCACACAAGAACTCAAGCTGATCCATCACGAAATTTCATAGAAAAATCATCTTTTTTGATGAGACCCATTTTTAACTTGGAGACTACGTTAATAAGCAGAATTACCACATTTTGGGTTCAGATAATCGGAGTATGATTGTTGAAGTTTCTCCATCCTCAACATGTCACAATGTGTGGTGCGGTTTTTGGGTTGGCGATGTGATTGGACCGTCATTTTTCGAAAATGAAGCTTGTACAGTTGTAACGGTGAATTGATTGCACCACCAAGCTTAGATGAATGATTTTTTAAGGCCAGAATTGGAAGATATTGATGTGGGCGACAAGACGGCGTTATGTGTCACACAAGCACGAAACAATCGCAATTTTTCAAGAAAAGTTTCCTGACCGTGCTATTTCTCGAAGAGGTGATAACAATAGGCCACCGAGGTCTTGTGATTTATCACCCTTAGAATTTTTTCTTTAGGCCACGTCTATGCAAATACCTCACAGTCGATTCGAGACCTTAGAGATGGGATTCGTGAAGTTATCGATTGTTCAAATTGCTTATGAAAAATTTCATGAAAAGTATATAGTGTTGCAAGCGTAATCGTGCCGGTCATTTGGCTGATATCGTTTTCAAATGTTAATGGCATACCTTGCTCTTTACACTGTTATAAACATTTAATGATTGTTAAATCCTTTATTTTATTTATCATGTTGGTTTCCTTAAAAGGACAAGAAATTCTTTTTTTTCTTAAAGGATCAAATTTAACACAGTCACGACAAATAAGGATTTTAAATCGAGACTTTCAAAATAAAGTTTTGCCTTTTTACCTGTATACGAGTCGAGTAATGAAAAAATTCTTACTTAAGATATTTAAGTATAGCTGTCGTGATAGTATCATGACAGTACTTTTTGGATGTTTTAACGATTTGTAAGAGCAATTGTGATATATGTATGTTATATGGTACAATTATAGTGATAGATTGTAGTGTAGCACAACTTCATTGTGATATTAGGATTGTTAGTGTGTGAGATCACGTTGATTGTAATGGTTATCCGTAAGGTAAATAAATAAAACTAAGTACGTTATCGAATATAATCTTCGAACTCCTAAAAGCCATAAGACGGCTTAATAGACCGTCTCCAATTTTTTTATAATACTGTTGAACTCTTACTAAATATCTAATCAATACTGGTTCTAATTCATGCAGAAAAACTCTATACAAAATTTATCAAAAGAATTTTCAAATAACATCAAAAATACTAATAAAAAATTTATATAAAAGCAACATAAAAAAAAGAAAATTCATCATCGAAAAGATTGACAAGAATAGAATTTTTATTTTTAATAAGAAAAATATCAAAAACAATTTTCTTGTTATTGAAGAAATTCTTTTGTTACCAAGCACAAAAAACAATCTCAAACAACATATAAGAACAATGTGGATCAATGGACACAATATTTAATGTATCAATAGGAGACACAAAAAAGGTTTTCTTCATTTTCCATCAGCATCATATTATTATTAAATTTTTTTGAGAATACGAATAGATTTTCTTAATAATAATAATAAGAAAATCTTAAGATGTACAGATAAAAAATTGTGTATATATATATGTATGTGTGTGTACAAGAAAAATGTGGTTGTTGTTGAAGATATTATGTATTATTAAAAATAAAAATAAGACGACGAAGAAAGCACAAAAAAAAGGGTAAAACCAATTTTCTATTTCAAAGAATTAATTCACAATTTTCTTCACTTTTCTTTTATTTTGTTTGCTTGTGAAATCCTCTTATCCCAGTTTTTTTACTTCTTATATTCCAATTTATAAATCCTTTATACAGTTTTTCTCTTTTTCTCGAGATGAAAAAAAATAAAATGAAATTTCATTCCATCATTTTGAATCATTTTGCTAAACCATCCAACCAGCTTCTATTTTATCCTTTTTTTTGTGAGTGTGTGTGTGTGCCTTGCTTTCCATATTATCATCCCACAGTGAATTCAAAGCAAGAACATTTTTTAGATAAAAGTACAAAAAAAAAATAAGAAAATCAAAATCTTATATTCGATTCGATGTTTGATGGTTGAAGATTCTGTTGAATAGATAAAATAAAAGGAACGAGCACACACACACACACGAACAAAAAAAATATAAATGGAAAAATAAAAGAAAATTTTGTATATTTTATTGTATATGGATTTGTCACATATTTATCCTTTCAAAAAATTGGATTTGCCACCCGATCCACTAAACCTCTTCGTTTTTTTTTTCATTTTTGCATTTTTACAACCCACTTATATTTACGAAAAATAACAAAAATGGAAAATTGTTAGAATTTCGAATTTTTTTTCGCATGTTGGGTGTGTGCACCCTGATATATTTATTATTTTTCGTTTCAACCCTTGAGCAAGGATTCTTGATGTTCTTCTTTTATAACGTTTTTTTTTTCTTCGGGTAGATATACGTACACACATATATCTGAGAGGGCTGTATATATAGGCTTGATACAAAATTGTATATACATGTGTGTGTATATATATATTCAAAGTGAAAATAATAAATAAGATTTTCATTTTGGTGTTATGTAGAATGGAAAATGTACGTATAAGAAATAAAATAAAAATGTGTTTTGAATCTAAGATTAGAGATTGATGCTTCAAAAGTATAAGAAGACGCATTTTATATTACGTACATATACATATATTTGCTTTTAATGGATTCGATGGCATATTTAAACTGGATTCCACGTGTGTATAGTGGAAATAACAGTAAAAGAGATTAATTTTTTTGTTGTTTGCGAGCTGGAAACATGATACACATACGGTACGATAAGAAGTTTACGTTTAATGATTTTTTAATTTGTATTTAATAATTTATTTGAGGATGCGGGGTAAATAATTATCATCTTTACAAGATTTAGTTATCAAATGGTATAACTTGTGAATGGTAGACACAGCCTACTAGACATTGCTAATGCAACATTATGACTACTTACAACAGTCTTTCTAAAACATATCGTTCTTTTTGAACAGGGCAAAGATGAACTTTTTTAGCAGTATTGAGAGGCTAAATTATGCAAATCGAAACACGTACTCTCAATCAAGTCTAGAAATTTAAATTTGCAAAACTAGAAGCTTTGGTTACCAGCTTGAGTGATTTAAAACTAATTATTATATAAGTTATTTACTACAACTTCATATGTCAAATTAAATGGATACAGCTGTTATCATGCCATTCATCCAGCAGGAAGAGCAAGAGAAGGATCGTCAGTGGTTATTAAAGAAAACATCAAACATTATATAGATCTTAAAATTAAAGAAGAATTTATGCAAGTAGTCACAATAAAAGTATCGTCAATATATAGCCCTCCAAGATTTAATCTACTGAAGGAAGTCACACTTAAATCACTTGGATCTTGTTTCATAATAGGAGGTGATTTTAACGCAAGGAACACATTCTGGGGATCAAGAGTAACCTCTAAAAAAGGAAGAGAGTTGCTTGCAGCAGGACAACAATGCAGCTGCAATTTTTACTCCGGAGATCAACCAACATATTGGCCTACGGATAGAAATAAATTACCCGATCTTATAGACTTCTTTGTCACCAACGGTATAGACGATAATAATATGTACCTAGAAAGCAGCGACGGGATTATGTCAGATCACACACCTGTTATTATGACGATCAGTGCAACGATTGTTAAGAAAACAAGTCCACCACGGCTAACAAACAACAAAACATGCTGGGAAAAATTTCAAAAACTAATTGAGGATAATATTAATCCCCAAGTGCCAATTACAAATCCGATACAGCTAGAAGAAGAAATAGAACAATTTAACAGCGTCATACACAAACCGGCGTGGAGTAGTACACCATCAAATACAACAAAAACACGCAAGAATGTTATTTATCCCTTGGAAGTTAGGGAATTGGTGGCAGCCAAACGAAAAGCAAGAAAAGCTTGGCAAAGGAATCGAGCGCCTGGATATAAAACTACTCTAAACTTTTTGTCCAAAACAAACTAAAGCTGCTAATTAATGCAATCAAAACTGAAGCTTTTTGCGATTTAGCACCTTAGTAGTTAGTACGGGGAAATTTTAAAGACCCACGATGTCCATCCAACCACGATTTGGAGTAGGTTCCAGGACCGCAGTGTTTGTTGGTTGACCAATGCTTTTAAGCAGGAGAATGAAGTGGATGTCATATGAAGTGCCAATACGATTTAAGTTATAGTATATACTTATAAATTTAAGAACAAAAAAAAACAACCCTGCCACAGTTTGACATGGTACATTCCGAATTCAAAGGGGTATCGTAAAACAGGACTCTGTAGCGACAATCAACTCAATAGCCATGGACCACCTATTAACTTCAGATGGCTGGAAAAAAGTGTGGACCGATTTCAAATATAATATTAAATAAAACGTAAAAGAAGATAACGTGGAACTGCCACACGAGAGAAACATTTAAGAAACGCAGTAAATGCAATAACTGGCGCTATTTCGTTTGCTGATACACGGTTGAATGTACAAATCAAACCAATTTCACCAATATCTATATATAATAAATCGAATCAATATATAATAACAGAAATGTAGTTTTTAAATGTCAAAATTCAACATTATGATTAATTTTATGATAGGTATGACCATTAGTACAAAATTTCCCTTCTCATTATTTGACAGTGTGCATATCTTTTTTCGATCGTACTACCAAATACCAATTCATGTTCGAATCGAATTACTGATCCGAATCGAATAGCAATACGAATCGAATTCCCAAATAGGCCTGCTGGTATTATCAATAAAAATGGATCGATAATAGCATTCGCCTAAACTTTAACACTCAGTAGGTGGAGTATTTTTTGAGAATTATTCTAATTTTACTGACTGACAATCGCAAAATTTTTCTGTTGGTGACCTGTTTTATGACATTTTGATATGCAACACTTTCTGACCTTCAGTATTTCGTTGTTGGTCCAAATTAATTATTAATTAATTCTTAATTTTGTTGACCTATTCGTCCTATTTGTTGACCAAAGTGATTTACTGGCTTATTCAACAGTTTTCAAAAGTCGATTTGATGATTGCAACAGAGAAACTTGGTATTCCAATTTAGGTTTATCATAAATAGTATAATAATGAAATTATAAAAAGACCGACATCTTAGTGTTTAATTGAGTAAGTGCAATCTGGAGGAAAGGAAATCAACTCAATTCCATTTGGTTAAGCATAAATAATAGAGGAATGTTGCATGTTACATGATTATCCTTATTCATAATAAATTGATTCTTCGATTGAATAACGCGTATTTTATCACCATCCATAAATACTGGTAGGATTATATTTACAGAAGCATGTTGTTAATATAATTTTACCAGTAAGTTTAGTATGCAGTTTTTTGCAATAATATACAACAATAACATTTTTTTTTTATATATTTTATTCTATGCTATCTTTTTTGGAGCTCAAGGCTCTCCCAGCTCTTTCGCGGTTCGCTTATTTACGTCCTACTTTACGCCTCAACGGCCAAATCGAGGACGTACGGCTATAGGTACGATTTTCGTAGAACCATCTGCGCATTGCATAGCTCCATGCCAGCCTACATGGAAGATGGGTCGGCCCATGAGTTCTGCACTCCAACAGGGGGTCATAGATGTGTTCGTTAACACCACCGATCGTAATCGGATGGTGGAAAATTCCTTTTGCATCCTGCCCCTATCGGGATTCGAACCCGGTACCTCCCGCTCCAACTGCCACAGCTTTAACCACTGAGCCACCTGGGCAGAACAATAACAATTGTTTTTTATGTGTTTTTACACGTCATTATTGGCCCGTTTCGTGATTTCGATCACGAGTCAAGCCTTCATACTGTTGTAAACAATTAGAAGATGCCAATTAAAAGAACAGTTATAAGGCGGTTCTCCCTTCAAAGATCACTGTATCATTCGGTTCGGATCGGCACGCAGAAAGTGATTGAACCAGCGTACTCGCTGTTCTTTTATTTTATGTATACGATATCAAGACTTCGCATTTGATTCCTGATCTCATGATTAAAAAGAACTCGATAAATGCCATCAACGTTACAATTCTTCTCCCGAATGTTAGAAGCCATCTTTCGTACTCATCCGTCAAGTTCCAACTCCCACATACATAAATGACAAAAGAAATTCTTAAATAGCATAATATGCATGAATGTATACAAGAGGACCTATCGAGACATTAACGCTTAATCCAGTCAATAAACGTTACTTGTATTTTTTACCTGGTAGAAAAGCAACCCCCTTTTCTTACGATACAACAAACCGTAGCTCTAAGACTATTGAATATTTTAATAATTATACCTCGCTTCGTAAGTAAATGTTTTTCGATGTTATATATTTGGTTCCACACCGTTTTTAATTAGCCCCATGGGAGTTTCATTATTTTTAATAAATCGGCTTTCTGTCATAAATATCAAAGTGAAACTGAAAATAGAATTACAATTTGTCCCATGTTTATAAACATGTTATGAAATAAGACAAAGTTGAATGAGGTAGATTGTCTTACTTCAAAGCTTCTCTCTCACACCAACATAATCATCAAAGAATGTATACATAATTGTATAAATATGATTTCAATTAATACTTAAACATAAATTATAACAACAACAAATGTCAGTGCATAAAAGCTACTATTCATCTGTTGCATCGTAAAACCAACCCGCATACTAATCCAATTCATTAACGAAACGAACAGATTTTTCTTCATTTCCTATTTAAATTAGCATATACACACACACTCACATATGCATGTATGTTACAATCATACCAACGCAACAACATAATAAAAGCTTCTGCTACCATAACCTTCGTCTCATTAAAAAAAAAAACGAAAAACAGATACGGTAAAACTCAGACAGAATATTTAATAGTCTAAAGACGGCGAGGAGAAGAAGAAGAAGAAGAAAAACAAGAAGATGAATAAAAAGTGAAAATGAGATTTTTTTTTTTATAAATTTCATTTTCATTACACAAAACTTTTTCCGCACTCAGTCTCTGGGTGTGTAATTAAATGGATTGATGTAGGTCATGGTATCAAAATATGTAGAACAAAAAATAAAACAATTTTGTTTTCATTCCAACCCGACAACCCTCATTTTATGTAAATTAATTATTTTATCACGAGACATGATTATGTATATACGAGTACATACACATATACAAACACTGCGATGAAAAGAAAATTTACATAAATTTTTCTACTGTTTTTCCTCTTTAATTTTCATTTAATTTTATGTATATTAAGTATATAAGTATTTTTTTTCTGTTGCTCTGTTAAGACAAGGAAAATAAATTATAAATCAGAAAATGAGAAAATTTTATTATCATTATACTTTTCTTGCTTCTTCTTTGTTTTTTATATTTTTTTCTTTTTTGGTTTTTTTGTTTGTTTGTATAGAAACCTGTTGATTGTAATTTTCAAATTTTCATTCATAAAATAAAATAAAAATACGGAAATTTTTTTTTCTGTTTTATACTTTTCATAATGAAAATGAGACAGAAATGGTGTGGGTCGGTATGGAGATGAAAAGTAAAATAAACGTGCATGGAAATTTATTTTATTTTTTTTTCCAAGTAGAAAGTAGAATATTTTTTTTTTTTGGTTTGATTTTTTTTTATATATAAATGTTGTGGTTTGAGTGAAAATAAAAGTTTTAATTTTATTTATTATGTTATGTCGGGAAAATTAAATACTTTACGTATTATTTTTTATTTTTGTTTATGTTTGTATTTATTTGTTGAGTGGAAATAAGTCGAGTAAACTTTGAGTGGAAAAATACTATGCACATGTCTTTGCACACTGTTGGAGTAGTTTTTATCAAGATTGACAATATACTCGATAATAACGACTGTAAATTTGATAGTCTGTACCAGAGGAGATGAGACAACCTCGCATATCCAAAATCTTATTTTGAAATAAATCAGCAACGATGATTGCTCTTGTCCTTGTTGAATTATGATGGACGCACTTTGAGGATCTTGCTGGGCATTCTCACGGGTCAGTGTTCCTTTAATAATTTCCTTTTTCCGAATGAAATATCAGGAACAACTTAAACTGCAAATAGCAAAGAAGGAACATTTGAGCACTTCTTGTGCTCCTGTTCTTCATACTCTGCACATATAATGCACTTCTTTTGATCAAAATTCCTGATTGAGAAACAACTGACGTCCTGTAGAAAACGAAAGATATTTTGGCCTTGATTCAAAGACAGATTTGGAAAACTGAGCGTGTACGTCTAGGTGAGGATATCACAATGGGCCAATCACGCCTGAGTGAAAAACTAACGTAGCTGTCCCAAAAAGAAGGTAAAACGACTTATAAATATGTATCGTAAATTACAAAACGAAGACAGCACCATCTGTAGTTCCATCTGTTTTTAAAATTAATCATATCCGTTGAAAACGGGTCTTAACATATTGTGGGTTTATGTTGTTGATACATTATCTAAGTGAAACGCGAGTTAAGTATGACGACGTTACTCAATAACGTGGTTCATTCTGTTGCTATAGTAAAGGTCTATACTAACTCGCACTTAATATTAAAAAAATAGCGACCTTACGGTTATTATCGGACATTAAATTATTATGATATTGTGGCGTTCCAGATCAACTCAAATAAATCGAAAATTAGCTCACGCCACACGCAATTAATAAAATCGATAGTTCGAATTAAGTTCTTGTGATTCATTAGTACTGTCGCGTCACTACTGAACGTATATATACGAATCGCACATCAAGTCCGGTAGCATATGCCTGATAAGATGGATTTGATCTTTTCGGTCACCTAGTTATTCAATGAAATCATATTAGATCTAAACCGGCCTAGAGGAAGATACAACACACATATGTTCAATTTACAGTAAGCTACATACACTCTTCATTGGTTACCCCGACGTGATGGCAAAATTTCACCTTTCTGCCTTCTCTGGGATTTCTGCCTTCTCTTTAAATACTTGGTAGTTTGTTTCGCGCTCAAGGTACAGATATATATCCAGTAAGTTCGTTTCATGTCGTAACAAGCTTAATCACTAAGAGGGCGAAAGCAGGCACCCCAACGCATTACGGCCTAGATCATCAAAAACAATAAGCTGCTTCAATATAATCTGGTCTCTTACTTTCTGCTCACATCTCCACATACGCTATATTAGTTTGAAGCCATGTGAAATTCCAAAAAAGATATAAGAACTCAGGAGTGCACCCTAAACGGATTTTACATACACCTTTTTAAGAGTGTCTTAAGTAAAGCTGCCATATTCTGCGATTGGCAGCCCAGCTGTGCTGTTTGGAGTTAATTATAAACAATATGAGCTTGATCATTCACTCAAAAGTTTAATAAAATTTTAGAGTACCCAAGTTGGTATGATATCCCAATCATACGATGAAAACTCTCTTCTGTAATACTTTTGGATGTAAACTGAATGACGATATTGTTCGAAAACCGAGACTCGAGACATGAGAGTATTGTTGGCGTACAAGGTATACAACACAATTTTTTGAGAAAGTGTGCTGTTATTTTTATGTCTATACTTACACTTTCCGGTTTTATGAGGAAAATAATTCAAATTTTTGTAATTTCTAATCAGGAAGTAATTGACGTAACTCTTGCCTCGCAAATTCTTAATGAAAAAGTCTTAATCTAAGGGGCACCTAACCATCGTTACATTTTCCTCTTTATAAATGGTGATGAACTAAAAATTAGAGAGATTCTATATATGGGCCGCATCTCAATGGGAGAATGGAAATTTGGAATAATGCAAACAGACAGTAGTGCAGGGGACAAGAATTCAGATTCTGCTATGCCTCTTCTTTGTTGCATAGTTTCTCCATTGATTTGGGTGACGGTTACTTTTTAAAAATGAACAAACAGCATTCATAGGTTTGAGAAGGGAGAGCCTGAAAACCCCGTTTCACATGTATCTACGATAAATGTAGATTCATATAGGTCATATCATATGGGTATTGACATACAACCATTGAAAGAATAATCAGTATTTTATTTATATGCTCATGAGTTTGTTGTTTATATTTGATTACGAATCAGTGTTTTGACGAATCAGCCTAATTTGACTGGATCCTCCAAGAATTCAGTGAATGAATAGTTTTATTTAGACTGTACTGTATGAGTATGATTTTTGAGTATTCATCATAATCCGTCAAATCAACTATCCGCATTTAAAGTATGCCATTGGGGTTTTCAAAGTTAAAATTTAATAGAAACTCAGATTATAAAGATTGGGTCATTTAGAATGATTTTCAAAACAAACCACATACCTGATTCAAAATGAGTTTGTCGGACCCTATTTGGTTCTAACCGTGAATGTATTTTGTATATACCATTAATTTAAGTGCTAAGCCCAGCTGGTTTAGATTTACCTCATTGATCATGAATTTTAGCCTATTGAAGTCAAAAAGTAGATTCAGTATGTATAATATAGCTGGGGTTTGTTGGAAGTTCGTTATGATCAATCCAGGAACAGTAAGAGAATGAAATATAAGGCACCAAACTCCAGATTTAACCAATGTCGTTCTTTAGAGTAGAGTGAATTATAGAGTAGCCGTCAATTCTCTTTCATGTATGTTCGGCTTCCAGGTAAGTTTGCTGGCCACGATAAGACCTATGTATTGGGATATATATTTTCTGCAAACCTCTAGAAACAGGTGGGATCAATCTGAGGAAGTTTAAATTGCTACATATTAGTATATTTAAAAGGAAATTATCTATATAACTCGTACAACTGAGACGTATGTGGCATATTATCTTATTCATCCACCGTAGTTATGTAATGCTACACCAGAAATATTTTCAATATACCGTAACTTGTGTTCACAAATACTCGGAAAACATGGTTTTGTTATTGATATTCAACTTATCGGCAAAAAATAAAATAACTGAAAAGTTACTGAGAATTTGTTTACGAGTTAAATCTATGACTTTTGAGCAATAGCCGGAGCAAAAGCCAATGAGTCTATGATAATTTACGTCTTTGGAATCAAACACCAGTTTCGTTTTTGTATATTATGATTTTTCCCATTCCAAAAGATTTTAAACGGGCTTTTGAATCAGGCTAAACGATCTCATATGAACACCATTAAAATTGATCCTGCTAAAGTTTTTGCAACATTGCCACTCTATAAATCGAGTAAAAAATGTTGATCACACTTTAATTTGGAAAGTTGACCGAAGTGGATTCGTTTTACAGCCCTATTGAAGGAACCACCAAATGGACAGCTGAAAATTTAAATCGGCCGATAAACACAAACAACCTCACCGAAATTTATATAGATCATGATAATTTTACCCTTCCAGGATGTGGATGATAGAAAGTTGGCTGGGCAGTTCAATTTGTCCAACAGATTGCTACACTATCTAACATCAAGCGTGAATCTTGTAAACATTTAATTTGAAAGCTCTTATATCTTAAAAACAGTTTAAAAGATTCGAAGTATGAATTAAAATTATACGCAAAAGTGATTAAAATCTGTAATGTTGTATTCGCTATATGACTATTTCGTTCTTATGACGTCATTCAATGCAAGTTTGATTGATAAAAATAAAGTCCCGAATATGCGACCGTATTTTATTAACGCTATTAAGCATAATGTTCAAACTTCCTCAAGGTAAATATTGATAAACAAAATATTTCAAGTACATTGACTGATTTACAAAATGTATAGCTTATTCTCTGGTCGAAGCTATAACTTGTTCTTTTCCATACAAAGAAATTACATTTTTCGAGTCAAACCGAAATTTTAATCAAAATGTGTCTGCGATTGGCGTGGGTTGTGTGATCTGATCTGTATCAGCCTGAATCATGAATTGCCATTTTGTAACTTCTCGAGTACAAATCCCATGGTACCCACAACTGGTAAAATTCTCTCTTTCTGGGACACATGGATTCAGAGATTAGACCATGTTCAATCAATTTCTTGCTTTAGAGAGAGACATGGGAGATACAAGTTTATATTCCTATTGTTTGTTTAATCTAGGTTAACAGTATAGCGTTCAAAGCTCTATACAGTAATCAAAAAGCTGATCTTGAATTTATATACTGGCCATGAGTGTGTTTGTTATGAAAGCGAATTATTCAAAACATTGAGTTACGAATGGAACAAAACATTCACTCTTGAGTCACTCTTATATTTACACCCTCGACTTGTCCCAATCCAAAATATGTATTTAATATTCTAGATTTCATAAATCGAGAATTATGCACAAGCATACCTACGTATATTTATTTATGTTACTATATATCTGTATCATATTAGAAATTCAATAGATTCTCATTACATTCCGTTATGATAAAAAATGTTTCTCAACATACATTTTTAAAATATTTCCATGGAAATTCCCAAATTTTTTTTTCATTTTATTTTAGAATATCTAAAGCATCTCCTGCCAAAAGAAAAACCTTACATAATATACAAAAATTCGTTATACGGCACAAAAAAAATATTAATAAAGGTATATGTTAGATATCTCTCGGGGGCTCAATATTTTGATTAATATAAGCACTTCAAGCTTGATGAAACGTAAATGTATACAAATATATGTGTATGTACAAAAGAAAATGATATTCATACATGTACATATGAATATTATACGACATATATACAATTTGAATTTAAATTTGAACACACAAACACATACATATATACTTTAAGAGCTTTTGTATTGTCGTATGATTGGACAAACATATTATTAAATCCGAATCATTTCGCGAATAGCTTAAAAACACTTTCAACCATTTCAACCGAATTAATATATAGAGAGCTACGAAGACGGTGTGACATTTTTGTGTTTACTGATGAAATATAAAACCCCATCGTATACACGAATATTGTTAGCAAAAATATTTATCGTAATTTTATCATTCACTTTTTATTTTATTTTGTATAATAAGAAATTCAAATTTTCATCTTTTACTTGAAGCATTATTTTTCATGCACGTTAAATACTCCTTGGGGACTTCTCTTTTTTTTTATGTCTTAATATATGTATTATGTATATTCGAAGAAAAACAGAAATATAAAATGTGTTCGCGTTTTCTATAAATTTCAATGTATACTTAAGCTTTTCTTGAAGCTTTTTTTTTATTTATTTTATCATCCCAACTATATCAATACCAAATAGCAGAGTATATAGTAGCGGAGTAACGTACATTTTCTTTAATATAACACAACAGAAAAAAACGAATTTAAGACAACAACAACGATATGCGACATCAACAATATCAAAAATATAACGACAATAGAGGAGCAAGAAAATTCGTAATTTTGGTTCGTGTAATTTGAACGTATACTAAGCACACAGCAAAAGCTCAAAATAAGACAATAAAATAGACGAAACAGCGCAAAATTATAACGTAAAGCTTATCTAAGATGTCTTCTTCGTTGTTGTTGCTGATATTATAAAAAACAATGAAGAATAATAAGAAATAATAAAAAGTTGTGAGAGAGAGAGGGAGAGAGCGAGACATTTGTTCTAGATGTGTTGCTCGCGCGAATCCTTAAGGCGTCTTTCGATTAATTTTTTATCTTCTATTTCGCGTGTTTACCACTCTTCAATCGTTGTTCGTATTATGGAGAATTTTATTATTCCTTTAAAAAGCATTTAACATTGTCGCGACATTAAATTGGCAGAAGATTATTTTAAATGAACAAGTGGTTAAATAGGTTAAATTGTTTAATTTTCATTATGCATTATATTATGATTGTGTATTATGATTCTTGAGAGTTTTCTTGAGATTTGTTGTTATTCGAGAAAAATATGGAGAATATTTAACTTTTAAAGAACGAAAGTTTGAAAGTAATATTTTTATGGCATATAAATCAAAACATTTCAAAAGATGTTGGATACATATGAAGGAGGCTGAAAGGTATGATCTTATCTAAGTACATCTATTTGAAGCGCCATACTCGCCCAATAAACAAACATCATTCGTTTGGTGCCCAAACAGTTCGCACTAGAGCTGTTTAGAGACAAAGTATAAAAGATAATCCAATCTACCACGAGCATTTCAAGACCTTGAATTTACACACTACAAGATCTAATTAATATACAAGAGATCAAGTTCACCGATTCGATTGAAGCTTCGTACAATTTAGTGGTGAACAGTTTTCACCGAAAATTATTTTCAGTGATGTGGTGCATTTCACATTGAATGCAGTGTCATAAGTCGTCATCAGACATCAAACGCGGTTACCATCAATTCTACGTAATACCATGCAATTATGACGGACTACGATATCCGAGTTGGCGGATTTTGACGAATTGTAGAGGAACAAGCGATTTAGCGCAATTACATTGTTACAAGCAAAGTGAACTTTGTAGCCACTATTCAAAACCAAACAACGTCATTTTTAAAAAAGTGACGCCACAGAAAAGTCCATATTTGTAAATATCATAAAAAATCTTGACCATTGGTTTGACGTCGGTAAATCCATCTGTGGTGAATATTTGAATGATATAATTTTTCACACATAAATGGCATCGATAAACCTTCAAAATGAAATGCTCAGGAAAAGTGAGTATATTGAAGTGTTAGTTTGCGCTTATTTTAATTTGTTTCAATAGGACAAAAGTTTAGAACAGGCGACCTTTAAAAAATTAGTTAAATCAACTTCTAATCTAGTAGTTCGATATGTGGTTTCCTAATTGAAAACATCAACAATCAACTCTGGACACGAATAGTTAATAACTATTCCATAATCAGAGGTCAGTAAGTAAGAAAAGAAAAGTATTTGGAAGTAATTTAACTGGAGAGTAAGCACTTTTGCACATTTTTCTTAGAATGATTCAGAACTACGATCTAAAATGTACGAAAAACAAGCATTCATGACGTCTTAGGAGTCGTAGTTAAAATCGGCTGTTATTTCCCCGACTTCAAAATTCTGATGAAAATGTACCTGATAACCGAAAAACTACCTTTATATATCTCTTTAAGGGAGAAAAAATATTTTTGAATAATTAACTAATTTAACACAATTAGATTTAAAATCAGAAACCATCTTGAAAACAAAACGAATTCCCTGCAGAATTTTTAGACAAAGTCTAAGTTTTATAGATAACAATTGTCGACAGGTTTCGTAAAACAAGTCGACTATTTAAAGTGATATACATAACAGTGGAACCGTTTAATTTCACAAATGCACAAATCAGGGATTCTTAAAGTCAATCTATTGGCTCCAGAATTATATTTTTATAATATAATAGTAACTTTAGTCCTTATTCAATATTATGCAATTATAAAGTATTCCGAAATCTTCCAAGAATGTCAACTGTACCGTGGTGCTTCAAAACAATATAAGATATGATACAAAGTTCTGCCAAACGTATCAGCCAAAATCAGTTATACATTAATTGCCAGAACATTTTACTGTACCACACTAAACATTTTACTGTATCACACTCACTTTCTGTCAATTTTATTTATCTTTTAATTTCAAACTATATTTCAAAACCACCATTAATCGACCGTAAACCAAATAACAACTACCCGACTAGTTTTGGTGAATAAATGAGAGATAATGTTGCTATAGTTATAGGTCAAAACACTCTTTTATTGATTCGGTTGGATTTTAATACTTGTTTCGTTAAATATATTTTCGACTTTAACATAAACCATCGAGTCAGTATGACAACTTGACGAAACTTTAACGAACTCAACGATAGTTTTTCGCCACAACAAATGAATTTGTAATACCACTTAACAATATTATTTTCTCGCGCAAACAATTGTAAGTTTTCAGTCGGCCCGAAATATGTTGCTATGTTAAGGGACAGATAAAACTTAACGAAACTGACCGAAAATTTGTTAAATAAATAGATTTTCTAAAAAGATGTCGTTATACATATATGTTTCCACAATATTTAAATAAAAGGTGCAGGAAACTATGCCATTGGCGCAGAATTTCTTTCTGTAAATTTTGAGCATACATCGTACCAAAGTTATGACAAAATGAGTGGTTTTAAAAATAATCTAAGCCATTTCACGAGTCGAACTGTTTGAGAAATTTAAATATTAAAGTTCTACTGCCTTCTTCCGACTGTTCTATTTTCAATTTGAACATGCTATCTTAACATTTTAAAATTGAAATTCAAGGTATCACGAATCCTGATTTATCTATTCCAATTGTAAACCTTGAAACGTCATTATTTCGTAATACGGACAGTACTTCGAGTATAGAAGGGAAATTGTGAAGGCCAATTTTATAATAAATTTATGAACCAGTTAAAAAGTAAGTTTAACAATATAAATGAAACAAAAAGGTAGCACTCCGGCACCAAAAGCTGGAAAACAAAAGAGTAACTGAATAACTCAAGTAATCTTTAAAGAAGCAAGTAATCTTTATAAAAAGAATATTTTTTTTAAATTTAAATTTATTATATCTCTCAACATAAGCATAAACATTATCACTGATCTTCCTCGATAGGATTTCTTCGATAAAAATAAATCAAAACTAAGCAAGGGCGCTGTTGAACCAACATAGCTATATAGAACGCATTAACTTCGAACAGTTCATCGATAGGAATTCACCAAAAAATCTACTCTCGGACTTCGAATTTGCACTCGATTTAAGGCACATTAGTATGAAGCCTTGAGGTGGTTGAGGCATAACGTGATATTCAAGAGGGATATCACGATTTATGTGGACAGTCATGTGGCTATCAAGTCGCTGGAAGCTCAAGGATGGCATTGGGTTGCCCTTCGTCTCTTAACGAGATGAGCGAGCATTTCAATATTAAGATTATTTGGCTCCCCGGCCACTCTGACGTCGAGAGTAACTGCAGGGCAGACGAACAAGCTAGGCAAGGTACTACTCTTCAGCTGAAGCCTGAAAGGGCCAATGTGGGGAGCCTACGGCGGAGCTTAGACTGGCTTTTAGGAAAAGAGCAGAAGCTTTAGCACCGGAGAGGTGGTCTAACATCCTCACGTGCGAGAGAGCGAGACTAATGTGGCCAATGCTGGATTTGAATCGCTCCAGGACCTTAATCTCTCTGGAAAAGAGAGATCTAAGAAGAATAGTAGGAATATTAACGGAACACTGCCTTTTCTGTGGAACATGCGAGAAGGCTGGGTCTAGAAATAAATGACTTCTGTAGAAGCTGTATAGACGAGGAGGAGAAAAGACGCTTGTTCACTTCCTGTGCTCTTGTCATGCACTGGCACTAAGAAGGCATTTAAACTTGGGTAGGTATGTTATGCACAACCTTTCAGATCTTGAAGATATTAAGGTGCGGGACATTTTATGCTACATTTATAGCTCAGGATGGCTCCAATAGAGTGTGAGGGGGACTAAGATCCTGTGGTATCACAACGGACCGGCAACGGTCTAAGTGTGCGTTACTAGCAACCCTAACTTAACCTAACCTGAAGGCTGGAAGTCACCTTGCGAATCAAGGTGTGACTATAAGACAAGGATATTCTCATCCCAAATGTCCCAATGAAGATTACGCAAAAATCGAGCAAACATATGGCTGCTAACACCTCGAAATGCATATATATATATATATATATATATATATATATATATATATATATATTTATTTATATATATATATATATATATATATATATATATATATATATATATATATATATATATATATATATATATATATATATATATATATATATATATATATATATATATATAAGTTACTTAATGTTACATTAAGAGGATTTTTTCGAAAGGATTTTACTATAGCAAAAAAATATCGAAAAAACCTGGGAAGTCATAGGTAGGTCAAATCAATAGAGGGTCGTATTATTATCTTAAGTTCGGTTAACTTTGGTTGTCATGAACAAGTCCTCGAGAGCTACCAATCAAACTGATTTATCATTTGAAAGGTTAAGGTCTACCCTATCTATACATATAAGGATAGCTTAATAAGTGCCTTTCTAACGATAGTTTAATCAATAAGACTTAAATGCCACAAACGTATTACGGTGTTTCAACTTAGACGTTACAAACTATATTAATTCGTATTGGTACACATCCTAGGTGGCCAACCCAATGAATGTTTTTTTCGGAAACAATCGAATTTTATGTCATCCAGGGCATATCACCCTAGGCTCAACGGCGATAATTGAACCCGAGATCGTGGGATGGGCAGAAAGTTTCTTAATCACTAAACTTCAATCATCGCTATATATATATATATATATATATATATATATATATATATATATATATATATATATATATATATATATATATATATATATATATATATATATATATATATATATTAATTTCTAATAGATTTAGCTACATATATCAATACCAATACTTAATTTGTTCGTTTTTAGACCATCTTCAGACAGAACGAATTAAGATTGATCTGTCTAACTTTTAAATCTTCTCAACCCTTTTCAAATTCAATTTAAAATAATTTACATATACGAGAACTTAAATTTAATCTATTCATGTTAATAAAATCAAGTTCTTAACCCAATTTGTAATTGACACAAAGCGTATCTAGTACAAAAAAAAATTAACTACATCCATTAAATGAATGGGATTGGCATGAACGGCATACGTAAGGAACGTAAATAAAAAAATTAAATTAAGATCCTTCCAAAAATAAAAGTAAAAATGTAGGGTAAAATTGATACAATTACATACATAAAAAATTGATCTTTTTATTTTTTACATTTTTAAGAAAAATCCATCAACCACTTAAGACAGTAAGCGAAACGAGAGTAGCTATGTATACATATACACGAACAACAACAAAATTGAAAAATTGAAGGAAAGCGTATCAATTTTTTTTCATTATCCTTTTATTTAGTACGCGCGAGTAAGAAAATTGTTGTTGTATTCAAAATAGATATATGTATATAGAGCTCATAATAATAACGATATCATGTACCTGTTTTACTCAATGCTCATCATCATCATCATCATCAGGTTCCAAAATAAAACCAACAAAAAAGAAAAGTTTTATCCTTATGTGATGTCTTTTTATTATATTATACATCTTATATGAGGATAGATATGTATATATGTATGTAAGAGATATTATGAGACGTTCCTACTATACATCAATTTGTTGCTATACACAGTATAATCGATAAAACTGAATTATTATATTGCACGCAGAAAATCTAATGGTTTTTCGCACACTAATGACGAATTATTGGTATCGTGATTTTCGTTTCCGATAAATTTGAAAACTTAACTCTTGAAAAGTACCATAATGTCTAAATTAAGGCGTGGCTGCGCTATGTCAAACATAGTTGAAATTTCTGCGAGTTATTTTCCTGCGAGGAAGTTCTTGCCTCATATAAAGATTTATGTAAGAAAGGGTCGAAGTTAACGAACGCTAGTGGAGAAATTGTTTCAGATCGTGATGAGAAACTCTCTTCACCACTAACGTGAAATATTTGAGTTTAGTTAAAAATATGCCTTACCTTATTTTTCATCTTCAAAATACTTATTTATTTTAAGCAATCATCTCGTTGAAGGTCGTCTAGAAATAAATGAATAATTAATAATATTTAATTAAATGACATTCAAGTAATAATTTGGGGCAACAGCAGAAGCTTTGAGTTTCACATTTATCGAATACTAAAAGTGACTGAACTCGATTGAATCATCATTTCAGATTTGGAGTAAACTTATTTATTAAAAGTATTAATTGATTATAATAATGTATTGATTAAAAGTATTAACGTCTGTTTAAATTTAATTACAAATTTAATCTCAAAAGATGAGAACTAACCCATGTACAAAACTAAAATGTTTGTCCTTAAAAATAATTAAAAGGTACTCGTTCAGGAACCAGACTGCTGCGATCTTAATAAATTGAGTTGGTTCAGACCCTAATATGGAAAATGTTTGAGCAATAAATCCATATTATAATGGAGTATACGATGACCTCTTGACCTTGAAAAACCTTTTTGATCCTACTTTGATTCACATTTGATCGACTATTAAATTTGTTTATGAATCAAAATTTGTACTAATAGTGCGCTGCAGTAATCTTGAACGTGTTAATCTGGAACTTTTCAACCTAATAACTGTACAATAACTACATATAGACAACTGGTCATTCATTTATAAGTCTATTGCTTTATTCGCATTACTGGCTCATATGATGTTAACAATCAGGCTTCATCGATTTTGACTACAACCCAGCTCTTCATACTATTGTAAACATCCAGAAATTCCTTCTGTGATGGAGCTTAATATGACCGGTCCAAAATTTACTCCTGATCAGGAAATTTTCTAACTCTCGGGCATTAAATTATAAAAAATTAACTCGGGTGGAGAAATGTTAACGACACGTACTGTGTCGATATTAAAACACAAAAGTTTCCATGTTTCGAATTTTAATTCAGTTAAATATTTTGGTATGGTGCTAATTTGTATAGTTCCTTTGAACAAACCACCTTAATTAATCTTATTGATGAAATGCTTTACTCTCAAGACCTTTTCAACATTCAAGCCTGTTTCAACTGACTTCATATTACCAATCATTAATAGGCTTAGTTTTCACTATAACGAGAGCATCGGTATCCTATTTCAAAACTGCAAACGAATTCGTCATTTTATCACATATACCAACGATTATCACGTCACAAAAAATAAAATAAACCCGAATATTTCTCAAAATATCTGTAATCCGAAAGGCCGGTTGACGATAGTCATTATGATTGAAGTACAATACTACGATGAACTGTTGATTCTTATCAGAAACCCAAACTCTTTAGAAGTCTTCAAACATCAAAAAACATATATTTTTGTTCTTTACTTTCATAGCCATAGCCAGGAGACGTTATTAACAAGTGTCTTTCTGATCGTCTTGTAACCAGGGATGTTACGTTAAATCCTATATTAGCAAATTCTCGTACAAGGTTGAATGGCTCCCATCTTTTTATATTATTTAATCGTTCTATCGACCATCACAAAACTTTTTTCCAACTACAGTAGTTCAAACACATTGTAAGCTACCATACCATAAATCAATCCGCAGGTCGCGGATGAATACCATTCTAATATCTGTTCACTGGTTACTACAGTAGTTTTATAATGATTTGGATATAAAATAGGTCGGTATCCCGAAATACCAACAATTCATTTGGAAACACAAACTCAAACACGTTTACATAAAACATTGCGCAGCCAAACTGATAGTGTATTGTTTTCAAAAGCAGTCTCATAAGAGCCATAAAATCGCACTTTAAACCTTTCAGAAGAATAAGTCAACAATGGTGTGATCGTAACTTCCTTGGTATAACACTTGATAAAAACGCCTTCTAACTATGACAATGAAGGTAAAGAAACATACGTAGACGCAATCATTTGTAGGTTTGATGTTTGAAGACTCCAACAGGGTTTAGTTTTCTGATGAGACACACAGTCCAAAATGTAATGGTACAAAGTCAGCAATTGGTGCCAATTCATTTATTTTAAATCCAAACGTTTTACCTGTGATTTCACCCCAATAAAACCTCAATAATCCAGAAAGTTTCCCGCCTAACAATTTCAACGTCGAAAAACGACAAATTTCTCCAATAGTAACTTATTTGTCCGCATTATAATCGATTTCTGAATCGAAGTCAGAATGATTTGTATGCTAAGCAAATCTGCTGAAATTGCTTCGTTAATCTTCGCTAAGAACCAATTTTTTGTGTATCGGACCATTGATACAGTCAAAATATTCTTCCTTCTTACTTCACACTAAGGCCCAATATTTCGATGTTATACCACTTCATTTGCTTCTCAACTTGTGCTAACATGATGTTTGCGTTAAAGGTTTGATTTTCCAGTTTCCGATTTGTATCCTTGTATTATTTCTTCTTAATTTTCGTTTATGTAATCGTTGTATTTCAGATTAATGAATGATTGGTCCATCGATCACTAGCCAGTTTCCAGTGCTCTTGGATTAAGTAGACGGGGTAAGTTCGAATTTCGTTCGATTTTGTGTTTCTTTCTATATGATGTTCCCAACCTATCACCAACATTAGTAGTAACCTAATCAATGACTGCTTGACGTGGTTTGTATTGTATCGTCTGTACTATCACTTCTGGAAGATAGCAAGACTTGTTTTACTTAAAAAGGAGGGGAAGCCGGATGATGTTCCCGAGTCCACTTTGCTTGGTGGACACCTTCGAGAAACTGTATGAAAACCTACTGCGCCACAGATCACGAAATCAAGAGAGCGGGCGGACTTGCAGAGAACCATTTCGGGTTTTCAAGCGGGATGTTCTACTGTAAATCCTATAGCGAAAGTCATGAGGTTTTGTCGATAAGGCCACTAACGTATTTAAACGTAAACGACGTACTCCGGTAGTAATTTCTCTAGACGTTTGGAATGCATTCAATAGCGTAGCTTAGGAGTTAATTCAGCAAAGGTTTGAGGAATGTTGAGTGAGCCTGAGTCATTAGCGGGCATCGCTTTTCAGATGAAGGTTACGAGAGGTTTACATTAAGGACTACTGCTCTGGAATATTCTTTACGACGGTGTCCTCAGAATATTCTTGCCCAAAGACTCCAAGCTAGTGGGATATGCCTATTATGTGATACTTATTGTACGTCAAGGTACGACAACAACTTGAAGAGCGAGTATAGAGGCCGTGATTGAAGTCATCTCCAAATGGATCTGCACTCATCGGTTGCAGTTGGCGCTCGAGGCAGTTGTAATAGTGGGTAGAAAAATGATTTCACCTACTCTGGGTGTGGCTGGACCATCGACAAAGTTTTCAAGAGAACATTAAACAAACAGTGGTGAAAGCGAATAGAACAAGAACAGTCACATTAATCATATTGTATGGGGTACCCGTATTGATTCGAGCATTGGCCACTGCCCGTGGTCAAGTGGAGCGCGTAGAACCAACTATTCCACTCCAGGTATGTAATGCTTATAGGACAATTTCGAAGAGGTACCCTTTCGTAATATCTAGCATGCCACCTATTAAATTTGTGGCTAAGCTCAGAATCACAGTACTCAGCGGGCTCCTAACAAGAAATGAGGGAACAATGGCAAAAACGATGGGAGAATGCTGATTCCTCCATCTAAAACAATTCCTATCCGGTTATGGCTGTTTTAACACCTAATTCTTTCAAATGAACATTTCTTTAAAATTCACAGAGAGACCTTGAGAACAGACTATATGTCACTGTGAACGGTTTGAGCGGAAGCGTTGTGAGTGTTCGGATCAAGTAGGGCAGCTGACAACTGAAAATACTATTGCTAAGATGCTGTCGAAAGAACGAGCTTAGAACACTATTAATACCATGTTAATGACGATATTACGCCATGAAAACACAACATGAAGCTAACAACATTAATTGAAGGGACAGAAAAAACTGGTAAAAATATCCCGGTCGTGTGGAGGTGCGGAGGGTTATGTTTTAGTCGGTAAGAGTCCGATAAATAAGAAATAATCTATGGCTTAGAGGTCGTAAACGGCCCTTGCCGCGTCTCAACTGAGACCTTACGAACATTTCAACGATTGGTGCACATTGTAGGTGGTCAGCTCAACGAATGTTATTACAAACAATCGTCTTTTTATGTCATCCTGTGCATGAGACCGCGGCGTGATGAGAAACACTCTTAACCATTAAGCTACAAATGGCGAAATATATATATATATATATATATATATATATATATATATATATATATATATATATATATATATATATAAACATAAATATATATATATATATATATATATATATATATATATATATATATATATATATATATATATAGTGATATTGGCTTATCACGACATTGAAAACTTCAGTATGCTCCGTCGTTATAACCGAACTTCGCCCTAAACGAAATTCGTTTAATTGTAAACACAACTGTTTTCAAATTGTTGTATTTTTGTACAATATTCAGACATACTCGTATTGCTTCATACATTTGTACTGTATATTTCCTGCCCCAATTCGACTGATAAAAAGTACACACTCTGTCAATTCTTTAGACAAATTATTAAACTGCCCATAACGTTTGATAGTGGATACCGCTTCGCACATTTCAGTAACTGAGGGAGAAATAAACTATCATCAGCGTCATGATAATTTTCCTTGTCATCATAATTGTGTGACAGTGTCACATCACAGTGTCATTGATGGAAGTTTCAATCACCTACAATATCCAATGTTGCTTCTTCATCGGTAAATACTAAAGTATCAACGGTCACAAAATCATTCCAATTTTTTATATCTTGGACATAAGCTCGTATATGAAAGTGGACCATTGGGTCTGCTCACTAATTTCATCATCTTCGCTGTATAAATAAGACTACGTGTCGGGATTATTCTCTAAACATAATCCCGCATGTCTACGGCAGTTAGCTACTGTTTGACTAACTCGATTCCACGCTGTAGCAGCCATATAAACCGCATTGACCAATGTTATGACCGTATTTTTACCGCTATCTAAGTTTCTGACCAATTTTAATAAGACATTAGGTCTGTAATGAGCGTTAAGGCTTTTTATAACGCCACTGTTAATGTGAGGGTGTGAAGGACAATTGTCGACTAGTAATTAAATATTGTTTTTTTTAATCAGATCGGCGTCCCATTTCCGTAAATAGCGATTGCAAATTTCGGACGTCATCCAAGCCTTTTTACTACCTGGATATTTGACAGGTAAAGCTTTAATGTTTTAAGGCACCTGAGTGATTTACTTCTTGCTAAAATAAGCAATTTTGTTTTTGTCACTATACCATCCATGTAAGCTTCTACTACAAAGTTATTCTTTCCTTATAACATTTTCCCGACAACACAATTTTCACCTCTGAACTTAAATGTTTTTTTTGGTATCATTTTATAAAACAAATCAGTTTCGTCGATGATGGTTATTTCACCTGATGTGTATCCCATCCGAAGTTTTGATCATACAGATGCTATCCACTCATCAAGTGCACCTTGCTGAACAACTGCTAACTCTCCAGAAATGTTGCCTAAAACAATCGAAAGCTCAACTTTCTGTACATTTGAATTCCTTATTCATTATTTTTCGTAACTCTTCTGCCTTGGTTTTTAGGATTGTAGCAGATATTGGTACATTTTTATTTCTCTGTTGTATAAACCTTTTTAATAATGATTCTTCGATGTCACAATTGTTTAGTCAACCGAAAACTGTTGACAATTTGTAGTGCAATATAGGTCGTTATATCCAAATTGTCGTTATAACCGAAGTTATTATAATCGAAAACTACTGTATATATATATATATATATATATATATATATATATATATATATATATATAATATATATATATATATATATATATATATATATATATATATATATACATATATTTATATATATATATATATATATATATATATATATATATATATATATATATATATATATAAATATATATATATATATATATATATATATATATATATATATATATATATATATATATATAAATATATATATACATATATATATATATATATATATATATATATATATATATATATTTATATATATATATATATATATATATATATATATATATATATCTATATATATATGTACATATATATATATATATATATATATATATATATATATATATATATATATATATATATATATATATATATATATATATATATATATATATATATATATGTATATATATATATATATATATATATATATATATATATATATATATATATATATATATATATATATATGTATATATACGTTAGTATTTACAAGCATGTGAAGATATCCCAATATTTCATCCCCAGAAAAAATAAAAAGTTGCATCAGGCAACATTTTTCTATTTCATCCCAGTTTTTTCGTTCTATCCGAAATTCACGACATAACTAATAATAAAAAGAAACTTTCTCATCCCAACCCAGTTTTTTTCAGTCATGTATTTCATACTATTTTGCACCAATTGATAATAGAACTATAGAAATTTTAAATATTTCGGTACCTGGCTCCTGTGAACCTATTGGGCCGGAAATAATTTTTGATGTTTTGAGTTGGTCATAGTCTGGACCAACTCTAGTAAATATAACAAAACCATCCGGTGAATGAATTAAATCGAGCTGCGTTCAGAAAGTTCCATATAAAATTCTATAATTTGAGACATTTCGTACCTGGTTCCTGAGAACCTATTGGGATGGAAATGAATCTTAATGTTTTGAGTTGGTCATGGTATGGACCATCTCTAGTGAATATAACAGAACATGCTGGTGGATGGAATTGGCAAAAACGGAAAGCGTTCAGATAGTTCCATTCAGTTCAGATTGTTCAGATAGTTGTTATATTCACTAGATTTGGTCCATACCATGAGCAACTCAAAACATCAATAATCATTTCCGCCCAATAGCTTTTCAGGAGCCAGGTACCGAAATGTCTTAAATAATGGGATTTTGTATGGAACTTGCAGTACGTAGCTCGATTGTGCCAGTTCCATCCACCGAACGGTTCTGTTATACTCACTAGAGTTGATCCATACCATGATCAACTCAAAACATTGAGAATCATTCCAGGCCCAATAGGTTATCAGGAGCCAGGTACCGAAATGTCTCAAATAATGGAATTTTATACGGAAGTTTCTGAACGCAGCTCAATTGTGGCAATTCTGTTGGTTCTGTTATATTCACTAGAGTTGGTCCATGCCATGACCAACTCAAAACATTAAGAACCATTTCCGGCCCAATAGGTTTTCAGGGGCTAGGTACCGAAATATCTAAAATTTCTATAGTTCTATTATCAATTGGTGCAAAATAGTATGAAATACATGACTGAAAAAAACTGGGTTGGGATGAGAAAGTTTCTTTTTATTATTAGTTATGTCGTGAATTTCGGATAGAACGAAAAAACTGGGATGAAATAGAAAAATGTTGCCTGATGCAACTTTTAATTTTTTCTGGGATGAAATACTGGGATAAATTCACATGCTGTATTTACCTTATAAGGTCGGCTTACATAAGTGGTCGCAATTATATACTCATACAATTCACTTTCATTAATAATCGCGATACAAGCCCATCTCGAACACCAAACAGTGACATTAGAACGTCATGTAATTGCTATATATAAGCATATATATATTCACCTGGCAACAGTATTATATGAGCTTCACTTATTTTGTGAAATCAAAAACCATCCTTCAAGTGACACCAAAAATAAAATTTCGACAACAAAAAAAAAATCGAAAGCAAAAAAAAAATAAAATTTACATGAAAGCGTCACATTTCTAACACACGCATTTCACATTTCGTATTTTTTAACTCGTTCAAAATAAGTAAAAAAAAAAATTCTCAAATTTATTATATTCTTATTATAATTCAAGAAAGTACAAAAAAAAATATTTTATGGTATATTTTTTATCTATATATATATACATCTTATAATATTTTTTTTGTACTTTGTCAACAATTTTTGTTGTACTCGTCGCGTATATGCTCGTACGTACACACACCCACAGTACAGCATATAAGACAGCATACATATACACACATACATTTCTTTTCACTCTATGCTTAAATATTATTATTATTTCTTGCTTTTATTATTTTCATTTCTGTCGTAACATAACGACAACTTGAACGAAACATAATATATGTATGTATATCAACCAACCCCCTTGTTATATATCTTTTGACATATTTTTGCATATATGAAGAGACATAACTTCTTGTATATTTTTCCAATTTTTTTTTTATTTTTTTTTACTATTTAGAAGTTTAGTTTGGAGTTTTGTATATAGATAGAATTTCTTATTCAGCAGCTCTACATTCAACTTTGAAGGGTATGATGATTGAGATGGTGGATTTATTGTTGTGTTCCTTAAAGATATTTGCATATAAGTATGTGAATGTGTATGTGTGTGTATACTTGTTCTTATCTAAATATTTTAGAATTAGAATATTATTTAAATACAAAGTTAGTGGATTGATTTTTTGGTATACTATACACACACACACACATACATACGAATATATAACATGACTGGAAGATGAAGATAAGAAGGGCTTATATATAACATTTTTTTTTTCGTTCATGTTCAAGAAAGAAAAAAAAAGAAGCAAATTGGATAACAAAATATAATGTAAGTTCATTGGAATATAATCATTTTACTTATACGTCGATAAACTAATGGATATGGTCTTGAATAATAATATTTAGCTCGCTCCAAAAATTGATAACTAATTTTATGGTTAATTTCTAATGTTGTTAAATTGATAAATGTGTGCGCGTAACTGTGAGATGCTTGATATGTCTTCCCCTATATAAATTGATTTATGCGTTCGATTTTGCATTAATACACAGTGGCAAAATCAGAATTTTCCATTTTCTTTTATATGTTACACGTGTACTATCGTCACAAAGATGCGTCTCACTGTTGCTGATACAAAACATAGCATTGACTATATGCAAGAACCGAGGCACATCTCTTAGACACAATCCATTGAAAAACCCTCACAATTGAGTCTAAGTAGCGAAGAGAGCCAAACACATTCCCTCACTACACGTAAGCTTCTACCAATCTAGTCTTGCCAAGTCGGTTCAAGGTAGTTATTATTTTATCAATAGTCCTTAAAGCAGCATGTCTGTCGACAATCTCACAGTTTACTACTTTCCCGTTCAGTGATGATATCAAAATTGTACACATTTACACCTTTAAAACCGTAGCGTACCAATCAATTACCAATCACTCATTAAGATTATCATATCTCCGTCAAAGAGTTATTATAATTCATGTGGGCAATAAAAGTGAATGCGGTATACATAGCACCCACAATTCCCAGACATACAAGTTTTTGCAGATGATTCAGAGGTTTCCTTCTGATTCCCAGTACACGCTTTTAGGTTTCAAGCCCTATTATTGTTTCCCTTGCTAGTAAATGATATTGTCAATATCTAAGAACATCACTAGAAACTTGACTTCTGTGGAGAGAGGGAAGGGAGTGGCAAGATCCCCAATTTATTAATGAATAAAGTTTCACAGTGTCTTGCGTCTAGTAAAAAACAAACTTTCGGTTATTACTATTTTAACGTCACTAAGACATCAACGGAGTCTTGTAGGCAATTGCCGGTCCAAAAGTGGAGAAAAGACTCCAGCTTGAGGATATCAGGCAGTAGCTCTCTTTGATATAAGCATGACACTGAACCACTTTAGAATTATGGCCTGTTTTTCCAATGCTAATTCTTTATTGTTTAACGATTTTTTAATCCGACATGATGTTTCAACAGATGTTTTCTGATGTGCATGTTGTTTGGAAGGAATAGAATTTGCTTTCAGTACACGCGTTTAAAAATATCTGGCTCCTATTGCTTTAAGAAAGTGAGTGGAAAAGAGGAGTATCTCTGTTAAATGATTATTTCAGAGTTATATTTTCTAGCGAAGTAATATTCTTCATTTGGTTCCTCCATTTGTTTATTATCTTTATCAGAATTGCACAAAACTTAGATTAGGCAATGTGATCTATATATATGGCACGCCGGACACACCGTTTCAGGCTTAAATAGTTTTAACACTAAACAATTCTGGTTGGTTACGTTTGGTTAGTGACATTAGCTCCGGCCCAAAAATCCAGCTCGGTTAAAAAAATTAAAAAAAAAATTATTTTTAAATGTAGGGTCTATACTATAGGCAAATTTCCAATTTTATCTATGTTCATCATTGAAATATTACGTAATTTATGTATCAGCTCGTTTGGATGTAATGATAATTTTGAGTGATATCTGGTATTAGAATTTTTTCTTTCCTTCTACTGCTGGTATTTGTATAGATCATAGCATTGGCCGTGAACCATGATGCAGTTTTCCTTACATTTTACACATTTATACTTATCTATGCCTGGTAATCCAAGTGGTTCATTGCACTACTTCACATTTCATAAGTGTTTTTCGATCGAGTGTATGTTCTTGTTTCTTTCACTCATTCGAAGATCTATACATTGAAGAGCGGTTATGAATTTTTTTATCACTTTGTCTATTTAGAAACTCGTAGCACAGGTCAATTAGCACCTGCTTCAACTAATAAGTGCTCGTGAATTGGTAGAGGTTTCAACAGCTAGGCTAAAATATCGTTATATGCCATATGGTTTTGTAAGTTTTATTGGAAAGTATCAAATACCACGTGTTTGCAGCCGGAGCTTTTACTACAACGTATAGTAAGCCTGAAGAGCATCATCAAGCGGTAATTGTATTGATCAGTTGCCAGGTTGTTTAGCAAATCACTAATAGATGCTTGTTATTATCCACTGATGAGAGACATTTTTGAGTGACCGGCGTGTTATCGGGCTTTTATTTCTTCAGATTCTTTTAAAAGACTGTTAAAACGTCTATATAATGGCACTAATTGACTTTACATCTTCATTGAATTTGTTTTGAAATATGCATAAAGGGTTTTTTATGGTCGACTTCATTCTTGTTTGTTATTTAAGGTTCATGAAGACAGTGAATCCAAAGTTAAACCACTAGTTCTGGTGTGAAAGGAATTTATTATTTAGTTGGTATTACTGGACTAACTTTATAGTAACTTGCTGGCAGAGTTCTTAAATTTTTGTTTGTTTTTTTTAAAGGAACTACGATCTAACCAATATTGTTTGTGAAGAGAATATGCTGCAAAAAAGCAAAGAAAGGGCTAAATAGCTCTAAATCTTGCTCTCTGAACTACTCGCAGGTTGCATAGCTCCATATATTATTCGAAACATATGATAATTCAAAGAAGGGTATCGTATGAGAATACTAGTAAGACTTTCAAGATATGCCAAGCATAGCTACGTTTAACCACGGTATCATTCCAATTACAGCATCCATCTTTATCTCCGTTAGGGAAGGATGAGATATTGTGGTTAAATTAATGCCTTTCGGTGATAATTATATTAAATAATTTCTCAAAAAGGTAGTTATGTAACAGTATCCATTTGACAATATTCATCACTACTGGAAAGAAGATGCAGATTTTAAGTAAAGCAGATCGCAGATAGAATATTACCACCAGTAGCGTCTGATAAATATGGTACGTTAGTTACACTAAGTGTATGCTAAACGTAGAGTTGGTAACAATAAGTCACAAAATAGTTACAACGACTACTTTATTCTACAAATGCCTCACAACCGGCACAATGAAACAATTTTTTTTCTATCAAATATAAAAGAGTTTCACTTATAATTCACTTTATATCTCCTGTACCACCCGTAAGGCTTCAGTTTCATGTGCCCAAATTATTAAAATAAACTTCTTATCCAATTATTACCTACGCTTTTTGTAGGCCATCGCTGGCCCACATCGTGTCAACAATCCGTCTTCATCAGTTTTCATAATATACTGGTGAATATTCCAAATCACTGTCTTACGTCCTGAGCCTTCGTTGCCACCAGTGATGAATTTGTTTGCCGAATGAAACCAATATACAATTTTCAATGGATCAGCATCCAGAACGAAACCAGGGCAACGAACTCAATGTTATTCAATTTCATACATAACATCATACATTATTGAATAAAATTGATTTCATATATAAAAATACGCTTTGTGCCATATCAACGTCGAGTTTGGATCTCATTTTTTTACTAAAAATTAATTGATTTATCCAGTCGATTTAATGTCCTTTGAAGGCTACTAATTTTTGTATTGCTTTCTCAATTTTGAGCAAACGGTATATTGTGTTATCTCTAGCATTAACGTTTGGTACTATATATCGAAAATGCAGCAAATACGAGTGAATTCACTCACCAAAAGATATTCAAATAGAGGCGATTTATAACTCATTTTTGATGTTTTGACAACGGAAAAGCATCAGCTACATATACGCCAAAATTACCAGAATAATCTTCTATTTTCAATAATTGACTACAGTTTTTATACAGGCCATTGCTGGGTTGTACCTTGTCAACGATGCGAGTTCATCAGTGTTGATCACGAACTGGTTCTTCATACTGTTGTAAATAACGTACTGAACAAGAAAATGCTTTCTATGGTGCACGGAGCCATCTTTGCATTTAGTCACTTTGCCTGCCGGATGAAACTTTTCTATTCATGAAATCTCAATCAAGCCAACGAATTTAAAGTCATGCACGAAATCATAAATTTGGTTTAAACACCTTATTTCGTTTAAAATATGAAAATTATCAACCTGATAAGTATTGGTTGGGTGATTAGATGCTATTTTTCGTACTGATCTAGCATCACTCACATCAATAGATGATTACTGGTTTGACGAACAATTTAGCTCATCCATATTTCCAAACCCGAACTTTAAAAGCCTCTCTCTCGTAAGTAATGAGAAACCAAAGATACTAAAATATTTATTCTTTCAAATGTACGAGCTGAAAAAACTGCACATTGTGAAAGCATGTTTTTAAGAAAGCTTTACTCGATAGTTCTTAAATTTGAAACGATCAACTTTCTGAAAAATTGTAAATAACCAGGCCACTATCCATTCTCTGAGCTGAATGGTTTTACTTTAATCTTTGCATATCCTTTATGAACTTCTCATATAGGATGGATCAACAATGTACTTTTGGTCTGTATTAGTATACCTCGAGTTAAAGATAGTCCATTATCGCATCAGAAATGTTCACTAGTCATAAATAGCTACGCTTGGCAGTGCGCATCAATCCCTAGCGAGAGGTACCATTAAGTTTTATCTGACATTATTTTAATTCAAGCTCTAAATAGTTGGGAGTACTTTTTTCCTCAAATCATAAATAAGAGAGGAAACAAACAAATAAGAAATTAGTCTTCTAAATTTTAACTTTGAAGAAAATGAAGGAATAACATATGAACAAAACACCATCTTTCCAGAGTGATAAATTTGCATGTCATGTAATTGGAATGTACCCATCGTTTAATGTTCTTGAGGATATTGCATGATTGACTTTCCTCTATTATAATGTAACAAGGTTAAATCAGGATTTTAAAAGGATCACACCAATAGAAATTGCTCAAGAGATCGACAAAAGTCTGAACCAAAAGAAGGCACCAGGAATTGATGAAATATCACCGGGTCTGTTCAAGGAGCTTCCATGTAAAGCAATCATTATTTAATGCCTGTACGAGATTGAAGTATGTACCCAAAGGCTTCAAAACGGCCCAAATAATTATGCTCAAGAAACCTGGGAAACTCAAGTAACAATAGATCAAGTCCATCGAATAACTACTGTAGGTATTTCTTGATATATCCCAGGTCTTTGATAGAGTTTGGCACGAGGGATTGATATTCAAGATGAGCAAAATGCTACCACAAAACTATTGCCAGCTGCTTGAATCATACCTCTCTGATCGTCAATTCAGAGTCATCCATTAAGAAACATGTTCTGACTTGTATCCAACGTTAGCGGCAGTACCGCAGAGCAGTGTTTTGGATCCTCAACCTTCTCTACACTGCAAACATACCAACAACGAATAAAACAGTCATTGCTACGTTTGCCGATGACACCGTTATTATGTCAGTAGACGAATCACAATCAAAGGCAGTGGAAAATCTGCAACGAGCAATGGACAACGTTACTAAATGGACAATTGACTGGAAAATCGTGCTTATTTAGCTTAAATCAACCCATGTGACAATAACACTTCGACACAAAAATAACAATCTACGCATACCTCAATGTAGCGCAAGTGTCGCAGGCTGATTTGGCAAATAAATCTTGGTTTGCATTTAGATTCAAGGCTCAACTAGAAACATTACATGTGGCACAAAGCTGAACAGATACGATTAAAACAACGTCAAATGTACTGGTTAATTGGGAATCATTCCAAAATGAACCTGTATTGCAAAAGACTAGTCTATCAAACAATTTTCAAACAATTTCTAACGTAGTCAAAATAAATTTCTTCGAATAATCACCACAGCTCACCGATTTGTGACTAACCGGGAAATACACCAAAATCTAGAAATTCAATTGATAGACGACGTCATCCACGAATGTGCCATAAAACATGAGAAGAGACTTCTTACCCACACCAACATCGAGGCCGTACAACAACTGGACAGTACAAACAAAGTAAGGCAGCTCCAACGAATCCAACCACATAAATTAACCGTATGAATATATTATATTACAAGGAAACTGGACACTGGTACAGTAGACCCAAACAAGTTTCATGCTTATCTCATAAGTACTAATGTCAAACCTTCTATATATATATATATATAAATATATATATATATATATATATATATATATATATATATATATATATATATATATAGATATATATATATATATATATATATATATATATATATATATATATATATATATAAATATATATATATATATATATATATATATATATATATATATATATATATATATATATATATATATATATATATATATATATATATATATAATTTATAATATATAAAGGAGTTGCAGAACTATCTATCTTCATATTATGATATATCTTAAATCTCTGGAACCTCTTTTACCATATCCAATCCATATACTATCAGTTTATGAAAAATGAATTTCCAAAATTTTAGACAACCCAAATGAATGATGATCAATAGGAAATATTTTTTTTTGTTCATTTTGTGTGTACATCGTGCTTGTCAAAAAAGAAAAATGAAAATAATCTTGATTTAACCAACTAAGTAAAATAAAAATATCTCCCATGCTCTCATATACACATATATCTGGATACACTCGTATAAACGAAACAAATTTAAAACGATTTTTTTTTCTGCAGCCTTTATACTGTTTTCGTTTTGGATATTCAAATTTATTTTGAGAATTTTGCAAAATCATTCATCACTCAAGAAAAGATCATCTTTCATTTTTTTTTTCTTAAGATTCATCTTTGTGACTTGGAGAAAAATTATAATATAACATTTTTTTTTTCAATACGCATATCGCATATCCTTTATTTTATGTATAATTTTCATCATCATCATCATCGGTTGTGTTATCATTTTACCACCAAAATTATATACCGTATACACACACATGTATATAGATATACAGAACTTGAAGGAAAATCTTTTAACCTTCAACCCTAGGAGAGGCAAAAAAACGGAACACAAAAAAATACTTTGTAAATTTGGAAAAAGGAAGGCAAAGTATCGGAAAGGGTGGATATAATATATAGAAAAGAAATGGGAAAAGATTTTTTTTTCTACTCGACTTCATATAAGATGAAGAATGTTGTTGATGATATTACATACAATACATATATAAAAGGAAAACCAGCCAAAAGGAGGAAAATTCAATATGGATAAATATAGAATTTTCTAAAAGAGTTGAATTTTGAGTTTTCTTTGCTCGACTCCACATTCTTTTTGTGTGTGTGTGTGTATATATGTATATACATGACAACTATTGTGTTGAGGATAATGATGATGATTATGAACGTTTTTTTTTGTAAATTCAAGAAACGGAAATTCTTGAACAAAACGATAAAAGTTTTTTTTTCAACCCTTTTCTTTCGAAAACTTTTTTTTTTTACCCGTTTCTTGGTTGAGTTATTTTCCATGAAAAGAAAATTGATGTCTCATTGAATTGAATTTTTAATGGTTTTCGAGATGTATATAGAATATATATAAGACGAGAAAAGAAAACGATTTTCGGTTTTTATAGGGATTTTGATTGGATGCTGTTGTTCGAGAGCAAATTTGGTTGTTATTTAGTCTATTTTCTAATCAACGAAAATCACAAATCAAATATCAATCGTCTTAATTTTAAACTCAATTACAGACTTTGTACTGTCAATCATCGTATATACTCGTAGATATATAATCCTGTTGAGCTCGAGTACAAACTTAAATTGGTTCGTATGCTAATTTCGATCGACATCCCTAAACTAGGATAAAGTCAATTGTTTAGTTCGATCATTGTATAAACCAGACTAATATCCTTTTAGGTACTGAGCGCGCATTGTAACGTACTCGTTTGATTAATTACGCGTATGTTTGTGCAGAAAAAAAACGAATCAAAATGTTTTATTGTTATTCAAATTTATTTTTGCATAAATAAAATTGTGAAAGGTTTTAATACGTTTATATGCATATTGAAAAAGGATTTAAAATAAAAATCATAACGTGCAAAAAATAATTTCAACATCCTTTTTATGCAAATTAGGATTTGATGGAAAATGAAAATAAAAAAAATTTACCTTTATTATTTTTTTTTATTGAGTTTAGATTCACGGTACCGGGCTAATCAATTGATTTTAACATGGGTTTGGATTTGAGCAGCTGTGTTCGTGTTTTACCATAACGACATGCAGTTTTATATGCAAATTAGGGCCAGGATCCCAAATAAGAACCCATTACTTTGTGTTGTTCGATCCCCAAACCGATTATCCAGCAGAAATAACTCCTAATATGATAAGTTATTACAGTCTAGCTGTTACATATGGCAATATAAACCGTCTATTTGAATTTATCTATATTCAAAGAGGCAAAATTGAAATTGCTTTCGTAGATGAGAGTAGCAGAATACTGCCAGGTGAGTCTGTTACGTTTTCTTTGAAAGTTATAAATTTATAAACAGGAGTCTTTCGCATAGAGGACCGACTAACTCATGATCAATCACTGATCACACGACATTCTTCTCCACATCAGTCCTCCAAGATCTCATTCGATTATTTGCTACTACCACCAAGATCTGTGTCAATGACAGCTCCATGCAGGCTTACACCAAACACTTTTGTGTACTAACATTGCTTGTAAAGTACATCAGCATCTTTCGAAATGATGTTTCTGAGTTACATACCGTCCAACTAACACTCGTTAAATGACGCAAACATGAACTGTCGGGCTATAAATCTCATAATGGTCGGTTCAAAAATTGATTGGTGCGAGATGGTGGCGTGTTCAACTTTATTGAATGATAGGTTCTCTTATGTGAGTCAAGGGATGCTTATAAATATCAAACTAAGTGTATAATAAAGTAGATTATCTGGCCAAAACTGAATCTGTTTAGTGTATATAGTTGATTTCATTGGGCCAACTGGTACCTCAGAAAATCCACACTAACTTTCTTATGACACTATCAAAATGGATCGTGGTTATCCCATGACACGTATACCATATGTAAATTATAATGAATCGGATGGTGAATGAATCGGATCTCTATACCCTTCTTGAGAAGTATGGTATAGAGACCTTGGTAAAAGTTCTTTGCTGATGAACTCTTTAACTAGTTCTAACACTGTTTTGAAAGACAATTGATTGATTGGAAGGACAGAGCTTCCAAGTAAGTTATTTACTGTAATACTTTATATTCTGGTCAGAAACGTGTATTGTTCTTTGCCAGGTTGATATAGTTTGCGATGTGCCTAATGTACGAATTCGTATCCAGCACAATATATGAAGTCCGCTATTTGGAGAAACAATTAATTACTAGAAGTTGGTTTATAACGAATAATTCGGAAACGAGTACTTTTATCGTAATGTTAGGGCCTTAAGTCATTGTTCGTGATTAAACACTTACCAAAGTTTTTACTTAAACAAAAAAAGTTTATGTAGTACCATCTTCAGGAAGATATATAGTATTGTCTCCATTTTTATTTACGAATTTCAGAAAACAACTAGGTCATTGCATTTACAGGATACCGAAGCATTTTAGACGCTCATAAGTGTGAACAAGGGTACCAACGCGGTTTTGGTGGATCTTAGTGAAATATTTCGCAACATCATTCCATAACGAGTTATATGAATATATTAGATATATTATGTAACCTCTGCGGTATGTATAGGTTTGGTATCATCTATAATAATGGCATTCTGATGTCTCAGAATTTTTTATCAACGGTTCGAAACACCAGCAAAGTTTGGCTAGTGCCCCGACAATATGTCCTACAGCACCTCTTATCGAATGTTCAGAAACGTTTTAGATACAGATCATCTCCAATCAAAAAACCTTACTCTTTCGAAAGTTATGCGTGTTCTATTACTTTAAATGGCGAACGTTGTCGTAATATTATAACAAAATTTCTAAATTAGATTAAGTGGGCTTTAAAAAATTTGGATTGGACAGTATTATCACTTGCCGGCACAACGTATGTAATTTTTCCCAAATTTTTACTCTTGTGGTATTCCTTCTTTTAAAATATCAGGTATCATCAACAATTGTTGTAACGTTGAAATATGCATATTCGTTTCGATATCAGATTATTTATTTTGTAGCATCCATGTTCGTGTAGTATTTTCTAGTCCGTCATTTTTAAATGAACTCCTTTTATGACTTCTCCTATTTGTTGTTGTTGTGAGTTACCTGAGTACATCTAGTGGGTGATGCATGTTCCAGATCTAACTGTTATATAATATTTACCAATAAAGATAGCCTACCTGAAACCATCTCAAGCTTGAGGCAAGTCGGTTGATGAAATGGGGTTGAACGATAATGGACACCCACATTATCGTTCAATCCCAGAGATGTTGATCCAAGTCTAACGATTGACTATTACATGATATTAACCAATATAATGTACAGTATACTCATTGAAACCACCTCAAAGTGTCTTGACCTTGGGATCTTATTTAACAATTGGTTACTGGTGAAGTGCATTTCACGCAAATATATGGTCGTTATCAACTATCTAATGAAGTATTTTATTTTTCTTATGAAGTGCATTGAAGTTAATTTTTAGCAAACTAGATGGCTACTATAGGCAGATCCCATAGATGTTGATACGAGTCTGACTGTTTCATATTGACCAGTATATTGTCTACCGGAAACAACCTCACGGTAAGGTCACTTCACCTTATAATTGTTTAAACAAATTTTACTCTAAATTAAAGTTGCTAGAGGTAATTTTGTAACCGTTACCAGTGATCGAGTACATTATCGAGCGTATTAAAAAACTTTCTTGTGCCCGAATTTGTTCAATTAGATTAGAGTTTATCAGTGGCAGATAGTTTTTAAACTTTACAGTTAATTTATTAGCGTCGTGAATTTCATACATCACGGTCAGATGACTTCTAATAACTTATATATTCTGATTACATTTAAGGTAAATATTTCGGAATCTTTAAAATCTCTTTATTGACTTGCTAGCGTTTTGGCAGAGTTTCCTCCATGGAGGTCATGATCAGGATGTTTATACATAATATATTTATAGTAATATAAGTTTATGAAGAAATTTTTTTAAGACTTTATATTTATATTTATCATCATTAGTTTTATTTTTAACCAGTTATAATATTCTAGAATTTCCCTTTTTAGGAGACAAACATTAATTTCAAAGACCGATACATGCAATCAATATTAAGTCTTAAAAGTTAAGGTGGATACATCAACCAATCAGTTAAAATCCTAAAGTTGGAACAAATTCTTTTTTGGATACAAATTCTTCAAGTTTTGACTGCTAACAATGCCTGGCAATGCCTCATATGTTTCATGTAGTATGCAGACCTAGAGTAGATGATCGTAGCGGTCACGATATCTTGTAATAATACCAAATGTCTGAACAACTGTGTAACAGAAAACAAAATCTTCTTTACCTGCACTGTTTATGATTTTTTATTTTTGGGAAAGCAATGAGCATATTAGAACACTTAACCACAACTTCGTAACACCGAGCTAATAATCACATGGATTGTGGTTCAGACAATTCTGTCGACGAAAGCAAAAAAGGAAACCAAATTCACCATCCGCGAGACTGGTATCGGTTTGCTAGGACATGCGATCTTAAACGTCATTGAAATGGAACTACTTTCATCCATTGGGAAAGGAAAATGTATGATGAGAAATCACTCAATATGTTGAATATTTTTTTTTTTTGGAATGACGTTAGAACACTATGGATAGTTTTGAACACCAAATTACTGTGAAAGAAGACGGACCGTTAAACAAGTACAATTTACGTCGCAGAGGGGTAAATACTGTCAAATCATCTGTACTGAAAGAAACCTATTCAATCTTCACAAATATATATATATATATATATATATATATATATATATATATATATATATATATATATATATATATATATATATATATATATATATATATATATATATATATATATATCAGAAAGAAAAATTCAAATCGATCCCAACAAATACCAGTTGGATTTGACATCGAATTAAATGAAAAATCAAATTAAGGTTCCTTTTTACTCCATCCATCGAATTAGGACCAAAAAAAACATGTAGCATGTACTCGTACATAAAAATCATCATCAACATCAAAAAGCATACGTTCACGTATTCATATTTGTGTACACACGTAGTTTGTAAAGTATGTATTTTGTACTTTGTTATATTCTTTTTGACATTTTATATTTTCATTTTCTTTTTTTTTTTTGCAAAAAAAATTGAAAATTCACTAAGAAAATTTAAACATATCCCAATGATAGATATAGAGGTATGTACATACATATAGACAAGAGAGTCAGAGGAAACGAAATGACAAACAAAGAAATGTATGTGAACTGACTTATAAAATATTTCATACATGGTGGAACGTTTTCTATCATCCAACAAAAATATAAAGTTGGAAAAACTTTCGTGTATTTCTTATTTTTATAAGAAAATGACAATTTTCATTTTATTCCATTTTTTTTTTTGATTATTTTATTGAAAAAATATTCAAGTCACATTTCAAGTTTTCGGATGAGAAAAAAAAAACGGAAATGTGCTTTTCGTTTTAAAAATGTTTTCATGTTGTTCGAAAAGAGACAGCATAACAAACAAAATTCCTTCAAAATGATATTCACTTTTATTTGATTGTTTAATGTGAGCTTTTTATTTTCTTTATAAACTTTTTTTTTTGTTGATGAATTGTAGCAAATTTATGAATATTAGATTTTAACAAAACGAAAAATATTTAATGGGAATTTATTGCTTTCTAGGATGTGATGTGTGTGTGTGTGTGTGATGAGAGCTTTATAGATAGCTTATATACGCACTTGTTTATATATAATCCATTTTAATCCTAAATATTTCGTTTCTATTACTATGTACATCTATTGAAACGGAAATTAATATCTGAAACGCGAAAATTAATTTGCTCGGAAAATGAAATGTGTAAGGAAATAACATACCACATATGTATATATGTGCAAGGCGACAGATATAAAACCCACGTGTATCAATTGCTATATAGTTTACAGTACATGGTTTGAGGTGAAATTTTCATTTTCCTCTTGCGTATGTACATATATACAAAATAACCATTACACGAAGAAAAAAAGGGGGTGTGTATGGTAGCTTAGCAACGACGATATAAAATAATAAAGTATTTTGTGTCGTTTTTACTATCAGCCGTATATACTTGAATACACATACACACATGTCGAGTACGAGTTAGTCATTGTAGAGTAGTTGTGTATCGCCCAACCACCCTTATTTTATTATAACATTTTATTTTTATCTCATTCTTAACAGCAAACCTTGAGGTGAAAGTATTGTGTGTTATGTACAACAGTTAAAGGTATATAAAACAAAAATTGTATATATATAATAGGGGTGGAATGGGGTGGTTTTGATGTAATATATGTTCACGTACGACAAAACTCATGATAAAATATTTTTAGATTTTATTATTATTTCACTTCTTTATATGTGTAGAATAATATACAAATACACTAACAAATATAACAACCAACTCAAGAAATAAATATTAAATTTAATACATATATGTATATATATATAGCATAAAGGATAACATTAAAAGGGTGAATATTTTACATATGAATTGTGTGTGTTATGGGATTCTAATATTTTGATGATAAATCGAAAAAATCATCCTCTATATATATGTATATAAATTGAGTGGAATTGGAATGTAGATTATTTTTTTATATATATTCTCTTCGAATCTATAAATATAAGAAATATCAAGGGAAATGAATCCGTATAACAAAAATATATACATATATGTATACAATATAACATGATGATATTTTCACAAAAAAACCCCATAACCACCGTAAGAAAGCATAAAGAAAAGGGTAAAATATTCATGTATAAACCCCATACCTAATGTACATAGGAAATCGATTTTCTTCTACTATACCAAAATCATATCATCGATTCAAAACGAAAATGTTGCGTACTACAACAATTTTGTTTTTTAATAAATAAATTAAAGTAATTAGGTCGCATACATCCCCTTTATTTTAATCACTAACCTAACCTAAATACTCAGACGGAAAAACGAAAATGAAAGGCAAAAAATACAATTTTCAAGTTCACCGAAAAAAATTTAATTTATTTTAATTTTTATGTTATTTAACGAAACACAACCCTTATTAATACGCGCTGCGTATACACAACAACATACACATATATAAGCAAAGTAGAAAATGAAAAATCTGATTTTTTTCCCGCGTTTTTTTATCGTTTATTACTTGTTGTACTCATAAAAACAATTATCTTGTGCTTTTCTTATATATTTTGTTTTATTTTCTAGATTCATTCATTGAAATGAAAAAATTACGTAATGAGTAAAAAATTTGAGTGAAACTTTTTGAGTGAAGCTTTTTGAGTTAAACTTTTTGAGTGTTTTTTACGTTTTCTCGTCACAAGCTTGGCAAAACATTTAAAATGGAAATTTTTTTGAATTATGTATAACGCATCTAATATATAAGAGGAAAAAATGAATCAATCATCAATTTGGAAAATAAATTTTTAAATTTGAACGAAATTTTGTGTTTAGGGTGAATATAAAATTCTATTTTGAATATACAAAAAAATAAATAAATTGGAGGCGGAATGTGTACATGGAAAATTATGTGGGATTGATTTTTTTTGCGTATATACATCAAATTTATATTTGAAAATAATGACTTATCTAAAATATACTAACTGAAGAATTCATTTTTTTTTATGCTTGCGTTATCAAAATTTGAAATTATCTATTTTCTTATGCTTGATTATGTCGCTATAGAATTTCGTTTTGTGTGCGCTTCGTTTCGATTATACTCGCATGACACAGTAATAATGTTGTACGATACAAATGACACATAGCAATGCTTACAAGAAAATGTTTGGTTTAGATTTTGAGTTGATTTCACCAATCCAACATATGCTTCGAAAAAAGTATATACAGATGCAGCTTTTTAGTTTAACAATCACATCTGAACCAGTAACGAGGTTTTTTTTGATATGCAAATTTTCCGGTTTTCATTTTTTGCTGTATATGTGTGTGTGTGTTTTTGAATTTCAATACAATAATCTCACAGTGGTGTAGTTAAATAATACACTACTACTTTAAAAGTCTCTCTATTCATATAACATCCCGAGTTATGTAACATGTATAGAAAAATAATAGAAAACGAGGTTGTTAAAAAAACTAAAATCTAATTTGCATAATATAAAAAAATTCCTCTATTTAAATTGATTTTCAAATAAGAGTTTGGATGTTAACAAGACGAGAGAGAAAAGGATTTGTATATATTCCCTAGGTTTAACGTGCAGGCACATGCATATACTACATATATGTAATAGAAGGAAATCCAATTATTATTTATTAAATTAAAGGGACAGCATGTATTTTTTATCGTTTGTAACAAGAAGGCTGAACTGTATATACGAGTATATGTACGATATAAATCACAGACAGATGAAATTTGCACTAAATTAAGCAAATTTTCACCATACACCAATAAAATTATACACTTCATTATATTTTCAATTTTCGCCAAAATTTTAAAACATCCACTGTACATACTGTATTTAAGTTAAATGTAAATTATTATTTCGATGTTTCCATGTCAAGTACAGATATATATATTCTGTAGTGTGAAAAATGATTTTATGAATTTTCTAGATTTTTTGTTGGCGGCCTAAAAAAAATATGGCGACACACAAATTCGTACACATAAAACATGAAAATATTTTAGAGTTTTTATATTTGAGCCAAAAGATCGAAATAATAACAATAAAAAAAATTATATCCTTCAAAATATATTATTAATAGTAATAATATCCTTTTTGGAGCAGATCCAAATAAATGGCAAACATAGAAGAAAATATGTAAGTACATACATATATAACATAAAATATAACATACAAAAAACTTGTAATATATGAGTTGTTATGAAAATGGAAAAAGATAAATAACCAATGGTAAATGGCGAAAATATACAAATAAGTGATAGATCATCGGAAATGTATACAGTAGTTTTGTTTTGTTCGAGTTTTTCGATCGGTTATAGTCTGGCTAGGTAAAATACACTGATATACACATTTTCATCTTAATTTATATTCTAAGCGGAAGATTCTTTGTTACCTCTTATTTTCAATGAAAATAGCTCTATAAAAAGAAAAGAGTGAAATTTGTCCTAAAATTTTCCTATCATTCATCACTGAGAATCTATGAGTAAATTCGAATTTTTTCTGGTTTTAAAACATAAACTTAGCTCGAAGCACAACATTATGAAGTCCTGTTCGAAAAAATAATCTAAAATGTTCAACTCGCTAGATCTAATGGCCGGACCAGGAATTATTCAGTTATTTGATCTGAAAACTAGCATGAAAGGAACAGTTGAATGAAGAGGTGGTCATATTATTGTGCCATACCAGCGATTCACATATCTTGTCAATATTTTTTATTTTCATCCTGTCAATATTTTCATCCTGTCAATATTTTTTACTTTCCACGCCCAAACACAATATGTTTAAAGGCTGTACAGGAACCTTTACTTTAGTTTTGCCCAGCATCAAACCTCTTTTTCTTATAGAACTTTGCCATGGATAACTCAAGTCAATTAGGTCTAAAATATTTAGGACCGAGAATTTAAATTGGAAAATACAGTGCGCCAAACGTTATGTCCTCAGTAATCTACTACATGTCTAAACGAGACTGACAGCAATCCATGATTGATTATTTCCAATTTTGAGGCATCTGTCAAAAACGTTTGAGCTGTAAAACCTTTAAAAGTTGGAATCCCCAATAAATTTTATTGGTACTATCCTATCTTACCCAGCAAAAGAAGCAGAATCAGTTATTCATAAGCTATAACTCACTGGTGCATAGAATTATCTGATTCTGAGGGATGAGTTCCGATATTTGATAAAAACATAATCTATATTCGCTTAACTAGTCAACTTATACTGTGTCTCTGTACCGATCACGCACCATTAATTCATGATACTGAATCAATTATCTGACGAGCTTCCGTCACCAAACGCGACTTCTTCACTTTTCGGATAGTGACTCACCTTTAAGAAGTCGAATCAACCACTCACCTTAGATCAGCATGCAGGGCGGGACCGAACCAGTACTGAAGAATATTTCTATTTTAACCTGAACTTTTGGTTGAATAGACTCATAATATAATCGATATTACTTACTCCTATCGCCACAAATAGTATGTGATCCACAAGGATCTTTTGTGCTTAATTTTTCTTTACTTAAATCTCCCAATCGATATTCAGGCTCTCAAATCAACCTGTTAATATCTTTGGGCGGCGTTGGATCACAATATTCGGGCTTAAAGTACTCTCGCTTAGATTTTAAAGTCGCTAATGGAAAAAAACAGTGCGTTTGCATGAAGGTTACAACCTCAGCAGCTTCATTCTCTTCATTCAGCAGCTTCATTTCCTGGTGCCTACTATATGAGTGTTACTCTGTTTGTGGATGTTGGTTATTCAATTGTATTCAGATACAGTCCTTTACCAATTTTCAAATAATAGTATGGGACTCTGTATCACTCAATAGAGACCTTCTGCTATTTAGGTCCATGTTTAGGCTATTACTAGCACAGTGCTCTGTGGGGTAGTTCCATTCCTGGAAATTTCTGTCCTCACATCACCTTCTGTTTTGGAGGCGCATGTGTACCATATCACCTCTTTCAAACAACGGGTTTTCAACCACAAATTGAAGTTACGGAAATAGTTAAACTGTGGACCGAACCGAATTATTTACAACTCTCCAGATTTTTTCTTGTCTTGATACAAACATAGGAAGAGTGTCCAGAATTGTTTCAAATCAATGTGAGCTGCAAAACCAGTACGTTATATTGTTATTAGTAACAAAAACGAATAAACACAAGGATGGATAATCTCATACACAATTCCACATTGGATTACCAACCTCTTGGAGATATAACCATATATAACCTTTCGTACGATGGTTTCTGAGTGACCTCACGTTTCACTTACTGATCTGTCATCTCGTCTTAAAAATCTGGGTACGAAAGTGGAAATTCGGTTTGAATTTAGTGCGGTATCCGAATTTATTTTTTTTATTGCTGGCATTTAAGACTCCAACCGGGTCACCAAGGTGTATTGCATGGTGCAAAAATGATGTGAATACTGGTATGCGAAGTAACAAAATTGGCATATTAAACCCAATCCACGAGAGACATTCTCTAGTTATCCTTGATGTAGGACACTATAGATATAGCCATGGGTCTCTGCTGAATTTTACAAATGAAGCCCTTTTAGGAACTCATCTCACTTATCACATTATCTTCATAGCGTCTTTATAGCTTACTTGAGTGCAATCGATTTTTACTTCAAATCGAGCTCCATTCAAATTGGATGACCCACACAAATTTATTTTGGTCTCTCCGTTTCTAGTTGATATGATTTTTGTGTCGTGAAATCGATCATCTGTTGGTGGAGGTGATGTTACGACGTGATTAATTCAATAGCGAATTAATATCTGTTCTCAATAACTAATTTTTCTACTTTGAACTACACAGGCCTAAATTCATCTGAATCAAACTCAATTATAGTCAAAGCTCTGACTAAGAATGACATCGAATTACATGCATTCCAAACAAAAGTGGACAAATTCTAGAAGCCTGCCATTCGAATCGTTCGTTCATCAATAAGCATTGATGATTTGGACACATATCAAACGAGACGCGAGGCAAGTGACTCTGAAATAGTAATCATTCAGCAAAAGATAGAGGTTGCAAGTTGGATACAACAACAACTCTTTGGTCGAGCAATAAGGTAAGTGTTAACGTTTTGGTGTTTTAAGAACCCGTTGTCGCTGGTTGGTTCAGTTTGCCAAATTGGTTTACTCTTAAACCTTTTTATAAATATAGTTTACTAGTCCAGTTAAGGTGGACAGTATAAAATTCTTCGGTCATACGCTTACTTCTGAGATCTTTTCAGACCTAGCTAGAAGACTAATATAGGTAAATCAATCCCCATTTCCATAATCGGTTGGTTGACTATAAATTTAAACTGATATACATTTCAGATTATCCCACAGTATAAATAATCCAGCATGATATTGCTTTTGAATAAACCCTTTAACCCAATATCTCTCTCAACATTATAAATTTAGCTAATAATAATTTATCTCAAGATCTAGTCAAATATATTCAATAATGACTAAAAACATACATACATAAAAAAAGGGTTATCAAGGTATTTTTATAGATCAAATTCCAATAAATCAATAAATTTATTTTGCTTTTCGGTTTATGTGAACTGGCGCAAATAAAAAAAAATCATCCCTTCATTGAATCTATGCAATTTAATTTTGTTTTATGCTACAGATAAAATTATGATTATTTATTAGGGTATTCTTCGATTATTTTACCTGACTTTGATTACACAAACATAATACAAACACTGTACATATAGGCTCGTATAAGCATGCAAACAATATATACACTCAGCAACAAAAATGATTCGAGTGGTTTAATACATGTTTGCATAACGATTTTGTTTAGGTTGGTATGTAAAGGGTTTTCTAATACGAGGTTTCATTTTGATTAGCCCGCTATTTGGGCAGCGGTCAATTTTGAAACTGTCTCCTTTTGACATTTGACCAGCAAAAACCGATCGCTCATCATTCTGTTGATCAAAGATCGCTGTATCATTCGGTTCGGATCAGACTGTAGAACGTGACTATATCGCAAATAATTTATGCATTTCAAGCAATCACCCTTCTTGAATATTGGGCATAATGCGACCTCTTTCATTCTTCAGACATAATGGAATAATTTAAGCTGGTGGGGCAAGTTAGTGTTGTGAACAATCGAAACAGTGTGCGTCGCTCAAGAACTTTGGAATTAGACATTCCACAAATGACGATCGATCGAAAAATCATTCGATTTTCATCGAATAATCATCTTCAGGGAATCTGTCCGTTTTCACTTCGGAGTCTACGTTCATAAGCAGAATTGTCGCATTTGGGGCACAGAAAAAATCATAAATGATTATTGAAGAGCCTCTCCATCTTCTACGTGTCATTGTTAGGCTGGCGGTGTAATTGGATCTTACTTTTTCGAAAATGAGGCTATTACAACTGTTATGGTGAATGGATTGCGCCACCGGGATATGATTAATCATTTTTTCTGACTGGAACTGGAAGATATTAATGTGGACTACGTTTATTTTCAACAAGACGCCGCTTAGAGGTGATCACAATTGGCCACCGAGATCTTGTAATGTAGCACCTTTAGATTTTCGCAAGGCCACGTGAAAGATACGGGTTATGCCAATGCTCCACAATCGATTTAAGACCATAAAGATGGAACTTTCTTCTTTACAATGAAATAAACATGCATTGATAACCCTTTTAGAAAAGCTCGATTTTTTAATATCAAAATGAAACCTCTTATTGGAAAACCCTTTCAGATTTTTTTGTGTAGCAACAATGATCTTATGTTGTTTTTTGTGAAACTTCTTCGATCTAATCTTAAATGCAATCAATATAAAGACTTACCTAAATCTATAAAATTCTGTGTGCTCGAAGGAAAACGACTATGTATATATGTATGTGTGTGCTTTTATATGTTCATCTTAGAAAATATCTCAAATCCTTTTTCATGTTATTTTTGTACATGCAAAGTATTTTCTTGTATTTTATTTTATAAAATTGATTTTCAATTTTATGTTCCGTTCGTTTTTGTTGCCTTGCACAGTACAGACGAGCATAAAATTGAAATCCGATCAAAAAAAGCTCAAATATAAGAAAAAAACTTGTTTTCTCTTAAATTTAACTTTTCAATTTTTGCAAAATAAAAAAAAAATTTCAAATTCTCAAGATATATTAAAAGAAAATGTATATCCAAAATGGTATTTTCCAATATTGAATTTTCTTATAATATTCATTTTGTGAATGCTCAGTTTTTTTTGCTCCCGTTAAGTTACAGCTTTTCTCTATGTATCTTAGCTTTTGTAATATGATGAATTGAAAATAAATATTAAATCGAGGTAATATTTCCATTTTTGCTGTTATTGTTCCTTAAGATGTTATTTATTATGACAATATTTTATTATACACAAATACAGTCACATACACACACACACATATATACATATACATGGTAGGAGCTATTACAACTTTATCTGCATAGTATAGTATACTTTTCTAATCTCTCAACAAAAAATGCAATCGGATTCCCTCGAACCCATTGATGTAAATCAATAAAATTCGTTACATTACGTTTTCAACACTTTAAATTTGCAATAAACAATAATTTTATAGTTTTTGACTATCGAAAAATTAAATAAATAAATAAAAATGCGTTAAATCGTCCGTAAAGTTTTGCATAAATTATGATTTCGGGTATAAAATCTGAATACTATATACAAAAGGGTTGCACATGAATATTCAACAAATGTTATAACAAACCCTTGAACAATAAAATGCCAAATTTTTATTGTTCGATATAGGCCCATAAATTATTTGATTTAAAATTGTGTACGCGGCACATTACAATAATTGAACAATATAATAGTTATAATGCACAAGCACTCAGCTAATGTATAGATGAGAGTGTTTAATGAGTTAAAAATTACATATGTTTATGCTGGTTGGACTCGAAAAAACGTTAAAGTCAAAATGCAACAATATGTGAGAGTATAAGATCACGGATTAACTTAGCCACCACTGTCACCTATTTGGAACGAATCCCACAGCGATAATGCTTCCAATAAAATAGTACTACAGCGCAAGCTCCAGATGGTCCGAGAAGACTTTACGACCTCTGACCTGGCATTAGAAAATTATGGAACCCCAAGAAACACTGATTGGAAAACTTTATTGACTTCACCTCAACCAGTCATTTCTATCTTCTAAAATAGTGTGTTGTAGTGGAAAAACCTGCCGATGAGCTAAAAGAAGCATTAATCAGCGCTTAGGGAATGATATGTTCTCTAAATAATCATAAAAACTGGGACAGCATGGTGGACGAGGAAACTAGGCAGACAGCGACATCAGATAAGAAAGCTTATTAATCAAATCCATGACAAAGATTGTACAAGAGAACAAGAAATGTTTCCAAAATGAAAAATCATCGAAATGGTATTTTTTTCGCGGACTTGATTAACGCGGACTTGATACAATTACTAAACTCAAGAGAATCACATATGGGACTATAACAGCCCATCCTACCCTTCAACAACAATATGTTAATCTTTACTGACGGATCAGTTTGCCGTAATCTAGCTGGTGCTGGGTTATACTCGTACATACAAAATCTTGAGGTTGATTTATGTATCCCGCTTGGTGGGTTACAATTTTGAAAGGAGCACTATTTGTTAAAGGGATAACTTGCAGAGATCGTCGTATCTGCATTTTTCCTGACAGCCAGGCTGCCCTAAAGGCGATTGGTTCCAATACTGTTTCATCGAAACTTGTTTTGAAAACGATTAGTGCCTTAAATCGACTTCCTAGGCAGGTTGAATAAAGTTAGACTCCACTAGATACCCAGTCGCATGGGTATCAAAGGGAATATATTGGCTGATAAATGTGCTCGATTGTTACGATATCCACCTTTATGAGACCGGAGCCCGCTCTAGGAATGACGTCACTATCTCTTAAACAAGAAATTAATTATCACTTTGGAGATGTGGGGACGGGGTGGAAGAAGCTGTTAAGCACTTTTTGTGCTTCTGTTCTTCATACTCTTTCCATACACTGCACAGTTTCAGCTCACAATTCCTATTTGAGGACCAATTGACGACCTTCAGGATACTAGCTACCTTGGAGTTCATAAGGAGAACAAATAGATTCCGGGACTGAGAGTGTAGGCCTGGGAAGAGATGTCACAATAGGCCAATTGAGCCTGAGTGACTGGGAAAAAACTCAAGAGAGTTCTCTGTGGTAATATGAAGGTCACAATTGGAATTCTACAGAAACTTGATGGAATTCATATAAATACAAATAAGGAAACTTTAGAGGTTCTATCAAAAACTCATTTTGCTGAAAGAGAGAACTCTAATATATTAGATGAACCTCAAGTTACACTCAACTACCAAGTTTCGGAGATTGAAACTGGGCGTCAAAAGTGGTGACAAAAGATGAAATCCAATTATTGAGCTTCGGTTCTTTCTCAATAATAAAACCACGACGACAAGCCTGGATAGTTCCGGATCGCCTACGAGCAAGACTGAAAATCATTATACACTACCTCAGAACTAGTATGGCCTAAGAAACGTTCCTAGATCATGGAGAAAATTAAAAGAAATGTTCATGCCGTAGGATGGAAAGCTTAGATGACCAACCGAAAAGATTTATTTTCTTTAAGCCTGTCCTCTTTTCTATAAATGTTTAGAGCGATTGGTTTATACATTCGAGATAGTGCTTATTAAGAAAATCCCATACATTCTAAACAACCCGCAAACCAGAAAGGTAAATCTGTTGAAACAAAACTCCATTGATCGGATCGAAAAATCGCGGAAGGTGTGTTTGAAAAATCTTCCTTCAGTGAGGTGAACTCTGCAACTGAAAATGCTCACATGGCATGGAGACTATACTTGTTAGGTGGTTTAGTGTCATGCTTAGGACAACGAGAATAACTGCAGATCAACGATTGAGGATACTATGGATACCTTGGGCTTCGTTCGAAGAAGTATCAGATTTTAGTACGAATATTGTACGTCTGGAAGGGTTTGTCACATTAAGCTAATCTACCATGAATGACGAGGAGATAGGAAAAGCTCCAGCACGCATGATTTGTATTTAAAGCAGATATCGTTACCTATGAAAAAAATATTCAGGAAGATAAAATTACCAAAATGATCAGTCATTCGTTGGTTATCAAGGGTACATCATAACATTATAGAAACAAACACATTGCTAGCTGTGCCATTGTAGCACAAAACTGGGCTCTATATTATATAAAGACTACAAAAATACTTTCTTATCCAATACCTATACCACAACTTTAGCACTTGTTCTTTTCGTGCACTAGAGATACCTTACCATTGAAAACGAGTATATGTAAATGATGTAATAGAGAAGCAGTGCACCTAGTCGGGCCGTATTATTTTTAACTGCATCAAAGATGCCCCAAACAAAATATATCTTTTTAAAAAAAACTTAAAATACCACCCAGATGAGACCCGCTGAGCCCATGAAAATACTGGAAAGCCCAAAGAGGGCCTAGAACCTTGTATTATTGGCTCGAAAATAAAAGCCACGTTCACCAAACATCAATGTGGTATTAAAAAATTATTAAATCGGCTTAAGCGTTTATATATGTTCAAATGGAAAATTTTAGATACCAGTATTTTTCTATCCTGCTAGTTGCGACTTAAAAGAAGTACAAGGATTGATATACCACGAACTGCTTCAAATTAGATGACACTATGGCATATTATACTGGAACGAAAATTCCCTGTTGTTAAAAATCGTTATGTAAAAGTAAATTACTTTGGTGAAATATTGCAGACAAGTCTAAATCACAATTATTTCAATTCGTATGTCAGAGTAACCTGGTGAGGTAGTTTCGGGTAATGTGCAATCGTTAATTCTATTGTAGACTCACTTCCACCAGTATTCGTATTTCCACGTGATCATTAAAAAGAACTGTTTTGACAAACCTCACCTGGAACGTTGTGCTTCAAATGCTGGGTGATTTACGATCGAACTGTTTCCCAAAATTATCTTCTAAAATATACCGAAACCACTGGCAGGATATACCAAGGATAATCTAGTTTTTGTTTTTAATATAGATAACCACTAGAGCAAAATGTAAAATTGTTTGTCACTATGGTTACGTGCCGATGGTTGATCCACCAGACACTCTGCTTATAGTTAAAAATAACGAGCATCAAAATGTGTCAGTAAAAAATTCAGCAACAGATTTAGCCTTATAAACGAAAGCTGGACTGATGAAATATGTATGAATTAAACTTCAAAAACGTTCTGAACCAGCACAACTTGAAGAGCACATCTGAAACACTATATATTATTCTGAAACACTATATATTTTGAAGACATCTGAAACACTATATATTTTGAGTTGATTGAAGAATCGTCTTCAAAAGTAAAACGTTAACCCGCCAATTTCTAACAATTTACGTAACTATATCGACAAATGCGGACCAGTGGCCCTACTCTCGGTATTTTGATTACGTAAATACATAAACCTTTTATTTAGAACACAACCTACTGGATGTAGGATAGATGATTGATAAATTGTAGGATAGTAGTTTGGGCGATTCAGTCGAAAGTTGTTTGAAAACAAACTCTCACTTTTCTGCACAAGAATTTTGTAATGATTCACCTATTACTCAATGATTCACCTAATTCATCTTATAAGATATTCTAGTGACAATTCGTTCAACAAGTATATCATTATTTGGATTATGTGATTCAATTAGTGAAAACCTTTATCAATTGCATAATTATGTACGAATGGCGGATTTCTATCAATTTCTTCAATTTGATTATATCTTCAATATTAATAAATCTGTGCTTAAGTTGAGTATCTCTGTTTTTTTGTTCAGGTAAGAGCTTTAGATTTTGAATAATAAAATCATGCTAGAGGCTTTAACTATATATGTATTTACTCGTTGAGATCTAACAAATTCTCAAATAAATTTTTAAGCAACTCTATTTTAAATTGGCTATTTTTCAACGTTAGTAAGACAGTGGCGTATCAATTAAATTCAGAAAGAAAGTTTTATAAAAGCTCTACCTCTAAATGGATAGTTAGCGATAAATTAGTCATTTCTCAGTCCAAAATGAGATAATATGATTTTGCAGTTATAAATATTTAAGATTCCCTTACTCCTGTTGAAATACACAACGGGAATAAACCACTGTGTAAAATGCAAGAAAATAAGAAGCTTTCACATTGCAATCATTATATAATCAACACTCATTTACCAACAAAACTGAAACAAGTACCTCAGATAATATTATCAGATAATATCAGCGCAAACCAATTTCCTAATTACAATAAAAATACTAGTTGATCAATACTTACTATCTGTGGACTATTACCGCAGGTATTGGATTCGACCAATAAAAGTTTAATCTGGAATTCACTCAGAGAAATTCATATGTTGTAATACCGGATACTGTGAGCTATAAGCACTATTCTTCTTAAATATGGTTATTGGTTTATTTGAAAAATTTTCAAGTACGCACTTTATAATACTTTCAGCTTACAAGCTTATTCGTAGTTAGGTGTGTGACAGAATCCAAAAATTATTACAAAAATTATTTGAATTGGCCGTTTTTCACCCGCATTTCAATGGTATAAATTTTTTTTTTCAAACCTCCTTCTTCAATATCGTCGCAGAAGTGGAAGTTTTTTGAGGATACAGAAATCAGAATTTATATTTTTAAAGTCGACTAAAAATTCGTTTCATGACACGAAATTCAAGGCCACACTGGATAATGTTATGTACTAACTATAGATATGGCAATCCCAAATGGCATTCAGCAGGATTATGAAGGACGGCTAACTGATCGCGGAGGAACTGAATAGAACAGAGAGCATACTCAATAGAGGACACTAAGGGTATATTTTTCCCCAACGTAGTCATCATGGACATCTCTTATTTATTGTATTCGTTCGTGATTTGCTTTTCATTCACTTGAGGATATAAAACAAATTGAATCTGAAGTAGCTGCATATTACAGTTCTGAATGTTCAACTGACGAATAACACATGGTAACCATTATCATGTGTTATTCGTTAGTTTCTTGAATATTACGATTATACTATGCTTACTCTTCTTGAAATACATAACGGGAACAAACTACAGTGTAAAATATAAGAAAATATGAAGCTTTCACATTGCAATCACGACACAATCCACACTATTACCAACAAAACTGAAAGAACTACATCAGATAATATCAGTGCAAACCAATTTCCTCTTAATCATATAAGTACAAGTTAATCAATACTTACTATTTGTGAACGATTACCGCGGGTATTGGACTCGACCAATAAAAGTTTATTCTGGAATTCACTCAGGGAAACTCATATATTGTCAGGCCGGATATTGTGAGCTATAACCACCATATGGTTATTGGTTTATTTAAACTTTTTTGAAGCACGCAACTTTGAGCTTATAAGCTCATTTTAGTACGGTGTGTGACTCATAGATTACAAAAATATTTACAAAAATTATCTTGAACTGTTCGTGTTTCACTCAATGTTTCACATTTCAGTGGTGTACATATTTTTAAAAATTAGTTTTTTATGACACGAAAGACAAGACCGCACAAGATAATTTTATCCCAAATGGCATTCAGCTGGATTACGAAAGATGGCTAAGTGATCGCGTTGGACTTGAATAGCAATCTACACAAAAACTCGAGGACATACTCAATTGTGGACTTTAAGGGTAGATATTTCCCCAAAGTAGTCATCGTGGACATCTCTTATTTATTTACTCGTCAGTGATTTCCTTTTCATGCAGTTGATGCTATAAAAATTTTCAGAAAGATAAATAATGATGGCAGTCTATTAAGTCTATAAGAAGAATTAAATATTTTTAGTGGTTGGTGTCATTTCACCAATAATTGTCTTTATAGATCGAAATGTAAATTTTATAAATTTTCTAGACGACGGAATGAACTTGAAACGAATTTTTCATTAGGGACTTAACAACTTTGAACTTTTACTATGAACGTGCCCTTAAACAAATAACCAAACTGTCAGTGTCAAAACTGCTACTTAAGAGCGCTAATTCATTGCCCAGTAATCCTTTGTCTAATGACAAATTGAAGTCTTAATATTCACTGCTGGTTGTTCCCGTGCCAGTGAGACAGATCTCAAAAATTTGTCATCGCTCAGATCACTTTTCGTTTGGCCCGCGGTGGCAATAAATAATATGGAAATTCGCTGGGTGGCACCTTCCCGGATCCATATTGTGGTTTTGGTTTATTTTTGCATTAATATATACTGTGGCAAAAGTATTTTCGTTTTTGGCACAGTAAATTCCGATACGACGACATCTTTAAAACGCGGCAAACCGCTCATAAAACATATCCGCTTGTTGACGCGCAATTTTGTACGGTTAACATGGAGTTCGGTTGTGTTGAATCGAACTTGTGATTGTTACATAAAATTTAAATTGTATTTCAGCAAGTGCTCGATAGCCGCGTCGAATATGATGCGTCGTTATACTATGTGGTCCGATACGGGAACCGTGGTCATTGAATAAAATCAATTTGTAACGAATTTTTTGGCCACCCATTTTGGCGATATAAAACTCTCCAAACAAAAATTCTTTGGATATAGTAGTATTCGGGACCGGGATCCTTGAGGATAGCGATAGCAGCACAACGGGTCCATAAACATGAATCGTAATGTTAGTCGTTGCTTCTTTCGGCTTCCTTTACGAATTTTGTATTTAAAATAGTTTCGCGGATGATTAAGTCGATTACACTCGGATGATTATAAAAATCGTTGACTAATGGTCCTTAAGTTTTCGGTTTAAAATAGCCCATATACGTTTTTTCTATGATCGTTCACCAGTGAAACAGGCATACGGTCCTTTTTGCCAGCGGACCTATCAATTATATCCAACTCGCGAAATCCAACAATATTATAGCGGTTAGATGAAAATAGTCAACTTCTTTCGCGATACATGTCAGTTGGTATCTCCTTAGGCTTCTCAAATTTTGAATGAGGAACATGTTTTGAATTAAGATAGTAAATTTTCAACTAACATATTGTCTGTTATTCGTCAGGTGAAAACTTTCATGTGCTTCAAGTAACACCATTTTATGAACAAAAAATAACTGTATAGTGCAGTTTTCATGCTGGTGCGGTGGCATTATGTCTTTTTTGTCGTTGATAAAAATAAACGTCACGCTACACTCAATCGAGATCACTACAGCGACATGTTTACAACGTTATTACCTTGGTCAATTTCATGAACTTGACATTGATAGATTGTGAGATTTAATTTCTTGATAAACCGGAGTGGTTAGAGGAGCTTAGAACTAATATTGAACATAGATGCCCTACCATGGACATATGGTGGACATATAAGCGATGTCCAATTTCATATAAAAATGTTTTGATTGTACCAATAATTTTACGAGATACTCAAATGGTTGCCTTTTATAATAAGTGGTCAAGTCCTTATTGGTACTTACAGCGCAGAGGGTTGTTAAAGCAACATCATCTGGCCAAATTAATTGTTTACTATCCAAATACGACTCGAGCAGTGGATCAAAACATTAGCACGTCCACGTAAAGTGAACCAACGACTATCGATTGCCTTAAAGTACTTCACCCTTTTTTCAACCACAATTATAAATTCAACATCCCTTCACACTGAATAACCTTGATTTTCATTAAATACTCAAAACCATTTTGGTTTACATTAAATAAATAATTTGAATAGCGCGGCACACAAACAAATTTCCATTCCTTTTCTCATTTAATAATGTAAATAAATGGTTAAATAAATAAACATAACTTCGCGTATATAACAACAACAACCACCATCACCATCACCACCCCTCATAATAATAATAATAAAAAATCTTAACATACATTATTATTATTATTTTATGTCTCGACACTCATTTTCTTAAAATAAACTTACATAATTTTCTTTCTTCTATCCGATGTGCGACTTGTCGACACTCATCAAAATTAAGTTCGCGCGCGCTTTTTTATTTTTGTTGTATTTTCATTCATAAACGAACCAACAACAACAACAAAAAATGGAAAATTATTTTTAACCTAAAACCTAATGGGGAAGGAGAAAGTCTCGTGAGCTTTTCCGTTGTGTTTTTGTTTTATTCATTTGTATATGTATGTACGTGTATGCGTGTATGCTTGGCAAAAAAGCTAAACGGAATTTTTGTTTTATAATAATATGTAAGACGACGGTACATGAGAAGATTTTTATAAACACCAAACCATTATCATTATCTTAATAAAAAAAAATTAAGAAAAACTTGGAAAATCTACAACAACAAAATGTATATTTTTCATTTACTTCGTTCGCGTTCTATGTACATACATACATACATACATACATAAATAAGCAGTACACAACAGTTGTTACTCTCGTTATACATCTGACTAACTTGTTGTATTTGTATTATTTTTATTATATGCTACTGATTAAGAAAAAAAAAATTTTTTTCTTAAACTTTATATGAAAATCTGGAATGGGTTTGGAAAATGAGATGAAAATATTTTTATAAAAAACAAATTCTGTTTTTGTTTTATGACTCGTTTGCTGTGTTGCTAAACTAAGTGGTTGGGTAGAATGGGTTATGGAATTTTAAATAATTTTATTATGTACTCTCATATACATACATAGCAATTTTCATTTTGTACTTAAGAAATGGAAAATGGGGAAAATACTAACAAAAAAATCTCGGTTGTAATTTTTCTCGATATTTTGTTTTTGTTTTACAAACAATTAACAAGTTTAATTTTGTTGAGGTTGGTTAGGATTTTTTTTTTATATTTTTAGAAAGTTAATTTTGGCGGCGTCTCGTGTGTTTTTCCGTTTGATTGTATTTGTAATTGTTTTGTCTGGGTGTAATTTTTATGGGTGGTTTTTTAAGTCAACTGTCGGATGGGAGTGATTTTTTAATATTATATTTTTAATATCTATCTCACCGTCCAGGTGGCGCAGTTGGAGCGGGAGGTACCGGGTTCGAATCCCGAACGAGTCATATGAACACAACTATGATATTCCCTATTGGAATGCAAAATTCATGGGCCGACCTCTTTCCATGCAAGCACTTTTGGCTGCCATGGCAGATGGGTCGGCCCATGAATTCTGTGAACCGCGAAAGAGTGGGGATTGCCTTGAGCCCCAAAACAGATTGGAAATAAATACAAATTAACAAAAAAATAAAAATAATAATATCTGTCTCAATCTAATTTAGTTCATTGACTCGGACTACAATGGTCAGCAGAAATTTCCATGGCCAGTCATGTATGAAACAACCGTTAGCCTATAAAAATTATTTCGTACCTATGCCTACACCAAACATTATATTTTGGAGCACAGTTCCTAGAGATTTTAATGGACTAGGGCTGAAAAACTACAGCCCACATATGTATCTTTATCTCGTCTTTTGACGTTCGCCATTACCTGACGTATCATTAAATATGGTGATCTAAGGTGGCGAAATATAAATTTTCAAATTCAACTGAAGCTATCATCTCTTAGTCATCTGAATGGATTTCCACTTACCAGTATCCACTATTCTTATCCAGTGTACTGTATCATTTGGCCTTGACAATGTATCTAGGGGGAGTGAGTTGTCCTTGATCGTTAAGTTCGTTAAGCCTTTGGTCTAGTCCAAGCCTTATCGAGCCATTTTGCTTCTACACTAAGATCACTTCTGAATTCTAAGGACTTTTTGAAGGTGAAATTACTTTTTCTTCTTTTTCCATATTAGTCAATGTCTCCTGGAACTCCGTTTGCTTAGAATGCGATAATTTTCTCGGTGGTTATTTGATGGTTACTCGGATGAGTTTCCAGTGTTGATTTTATGTCGGATGACATTCATTCATCAAACATGTTGGTCCTCTTTCGAAAAAACATTGCTAATTTTTCTGACTTCAATCTCTTTCCAGATCATGTTGAATTGGCTCAATTGCAGAGTTGTTGGTATTTCTACGTTGTTCCTATTCATATTGATAATCTCGTCCACAGGGTGGCATTTGGCATTTTATTCGCCATTGCTGATTTTTTTGTTGGACAAGTTTATCAGTTGGACTGGTACCACTCCTTCTCTGTCTGCTGCTATTGTTCGGTTGAACAATATATTCAGTCCGAAGTAATTATTAGCTAGCTCAATTAATATCGGTATTTTAGAAGTGTTGTTGTTCTGAAGCGTGACTTGGTGGAATTTTAACTTCTGTTTTACTGAACACTCGAATTGCCCAATTATCCTTGGTATATGTAGAATAAGTTAGATTTCACCATATCGCAGTATGTGGCTACCAAGATCTAACACAAACTGGCTTTGTCTCATAAAATTGAGGTCTATTATATAAATGAACCAAGGAATTTTCTGTTTTCACCTCGAACAAGCTGAGAGCTATCACAACAGCAGTAGTTTCACCTGTGACTGTTTGAAGTGAAAGTTGACTCGATTTATCAACCTCCTAAGTTGCATAATAACGTTGCGCAAAGGACATCTCAATGCACCAGGGTCCAATGTAAATGTGCACGTCTTCTTTCCAAATGCTTCATTTAGGACAAGCCTTTCATTTTTCCGACTTATGGTAAACAAAAATCACTTTGATACAGCTTTGCTATTGAACTAGTTTGCGCCCTTCAATACTGGTCAGTTCCCATACTGGATTCTTTTTCACTAGCTATTGTCAAAATTCTTCAACAAATCAGTTGTCATTTAACCAAGAGTCCATGGTTGAGAGATAATAGTACGCAAATTTTGAGCTTATAAGGTTTTGAGTTTATTAGCTTACTCGTAATGAGGATGTGCAGTTCATCGGTTCATGATTGGAGCATGGGAATGAAGACATTACGAACATCATGTTTCGGCTCCATTTACGTAGAACGTTCACACATGTAATTTCTATATTATCGATTGCACTAAAAATGATAATATGCCGATCCATGTGGTCTGCAGCACAACAGTTCACTGATGTGTTCTTCCATGATACATATTACATATTCGATAAGTATAAAATTGAGTCACGAAAAACAAACATTCCTCCATTTATTCTGTAGACCATAGATTTCAAAAAACATTTTTCGGAGAAAACTGAACTGAAGAATTAATGGTCTTATAAAATCAACCTCTACTCATGGATTAGTGTACTTTATAACTGGTATTAGATTTTACGGCCACACTCATTCTATATCCTGCTCATATTGTCCAAAAAATGATTATCAACTTACCCATATCTTAATCGTAAGCTAGATTGTCTTTGGTGCCCTCCAAAACTATTTTTAAAATATATATCGAATACCAAGAGTAGAGTTTCCATAATGTAAAACAGAATTACTTATTTACAGAACTTTAAGAACTACGCCAACTGAGCAATAAAATGTCTTAGTTTAATAACACGTCATTGAGAGTGAAAGACATGGTATCAATCAAGTAGGATCAATGACGTGTAGAAAAAAAGTAATAACCTAGTTAGATAAGAAAAATCCTAGCATTATAGATCTCCGATTTACCTTGAAATTGCATATAGTGGAACAACAGTTAAGAAAACATTGGGATTGCTCAAAACTTGGTTGACAAAGAAATTTTGTTAAAGAAGACGTAATTTGAAAATCAGGTTTGAGTCTAAAATGTAATACTTTCAGATTCTGCAGATATAACAAGTCAATCCTGATAAGTAATATTTCAGGATTAATCGAAAAATGAATCGTGGATGAAACCTTGTTTAAGTTTTAAAAACTGAAGAACCCTATATAATCTTAATCCTATATTAGAGAATCGCCATACTCTTGCCTGACAACCATAGATTCGCTCATTATATTCTTGTTGTACATGACTTGTTCATAAACCAATCAAAGATGTGATTTGTCGATATACAATTTTGTGTTAAATTGTGATCACTTGCGTAATTTTTGGTATATAGAAAGAGACACTCATAATTTTTCGATAAATCAAATACCTATTAACACGAACTAGACAATGCAGAAAATTAAACAACAATTTTTTATCAGTCAACGCCGTTAAGCATACTTACGTGCCAATGTAATACTTTCAGAAAGGATGAGATAAAATGTAATACCTGTGTTAGCAGTATGTTTGTGGTCGAGTCTCTCCACTTTCTCTTTTGAGCTGATTCATTTCGAACTCGTTCGTCTTAGCGTACGGCGAAGCTAAACCAAGAACTGTGCAGTACTGATATGCAAGATTGGTTTGTCCCATAAGTTCTGCACTCAACTATATTTATTAAGGTTAGTTGAAAGATTTCCAAAAAATTGCACTGTGTGTGATAAAAGCAAGGGTGATGAAGATACATTTAAACCCCCTTCATTTGTCAAGTACACTATAACAATCATTTGTCACATTAATTAATTTTAACATTGACGGGATTTAAAGGCAATTTTTACTGTTCCTAATTAGGAGCTAATCGTTTAATGTTTTATATTAAAGGACATAAAATTATCTTATGAAGTCAATCGCAACAGTATTAAAAAGCCTGTGTTATAAGAAACCAAGTTTCAATTGAGAATCGTGGTCTTATATAATACAGCGTGCAGTATAGTTCAACCACACTTATACACATAACTCATCACACTGAGCTTTAATATTTAATCCCAAAAAAATAAATAAACTGAGATAGACAAAAACGTACCGACTCGTATCCCCTTTATATGATTATTATGCATTAAGATTAATCCGAAATTTCAAACAAAACAATATTTTTATGCTAATTTATCAAAATTATGAAACACCAAAAAAAATATAAAAACATTGCACTTTGACAGACATGCAACGCCTAAAACGTATAGACAACAAAATATCATCAAATCGTTAATCCCGGAAGAAGAGATTTGTCAAACAATAACATTCAACAATGCAGGATATATTTTGGTATTGAATAACCCAAAACCATAACTATTCTGTATAAATATAAATAAAAGGGTTTAAGGTGGTTAATTCATTTACTAGCTGTTATTATATATCGTCTACATAAATAATGAAGATACGTTTTTTTTTGTTCACGATATCCTGAAATATTATTCAAATTGTATTAAACAGCTGCTTTGAATACATGCATGTACGTATAAAGAGTTTTAATCAAATTTGAAATCATAAAAATCAAGTTGTCCTCTTTATTCTGTCTCCAAAAAATATAAACAAGACACGAAATACGTTTTTTTTGGGTAGAGCGGATGTCTTAAGGACATAGGTACTTACCATATGTCCTTAAACATAAATTAAACGGTTAAACATTTTGTTTTCTCGTTGTTGTTGTATATTATGGATCTTTTTTTATGTTTCGATTATATTTTCATTATATAATGTTGTTGATAAGAAGTATATATAAAATCATCATGCACCAAACCGAACCACACGAAAAATACATATAATAACAATAAAAAAAATATTCTTAATCTTATCTTTTCGGTTTATATTATAAACATGTATACTACTATAATAACGTTCGAGATGAAAAGGAGGAAAGCGTGGCGCGCAAGTAAAAGAAGAACATCCAAAATTGGTTTTAACTATCAAATATTACACACACACACACTCGTACAAACATATATACATCTATATAAAAAGAAAAGTGGTAGAAAAACCATAAACATAATTTAAAAGAAGAAAATTTGCTGTACCACCAAAATGAAAAAAAAAACGAAAACAAATTTATGACTTTCAATTCAAAATCATTTATCTCCTTAACAGAAACCTTAAAACCACAAAAAAAATAAGATATCATGAAAATTTATTATCCAACTTATATTTTTTTAACGATATAACATTTAACGATATATTTTTTAACGATAATTTGCTTGTGTATATCTCTTTTAATTTTATTGAAGAAGTCATGTGATATAACATTTTTTCATTGCTTAAAGATTAATATAGACTTAAAATTAATATGAATATGTACCTATACGTAGATATGTATACGTATCTAAAGAAAGGCTTAACTATAATCCGTTATATAATGACATATTTAGTAGACGAAATAATTTGTGTGTGAAAGAATACAATTCACTCTCGGGGATAAGATACGACACGGAGTAGAGATAGCGTTTTATGTGTGACATGTGGTTTATGTCATTTAAGGGGCAGTTTCTGTCAGGAGAACTGTCAATGGCAACACTAAAACTATATTGAAATCGATTTACTTTAGTTGAGAACCTCAATATTACTTTTATGTCATGATAGTTGTTTTTAACTATCATGACAGTTGCAACTATCATCTCAGGAAGAGAGTTATGAAAAAACAAAAGATGCACTTACACTGGGACAGATGAAGTTTGAAAAAGAAAACTCAGGTAAAAGTGGAAGCTCATATGTGAAAGAATACAATTTTCTTTTGAAAATAAGATACAACTCCGAGTAGAGATGCTGTGGAGTGCGTTTCTGTCAGAAAAACGCTTAAACTACATCGCGATAAATTTAGTTTAGTTGACAACCGCAATATTTCTTTAATGTCAGAATAGTTGATTGTATTATGAGAGTATATGCAATGGCAACACTAAAACTATTTTGCGAAAGATAGACATCCACGATATTACTATTTTTGTCAAGATAGTTTATTTTAACTATCGTGACAGTTGATACTATCATATCAGAAAAATAGTGAAATAGCAATAGCCACACTAACACAAGCACAGATGAAATGTCTTGAAATTGAACCAAGACAAAAGGGGAAACTTGTTAGTGACAGAATACCATTTTCTTCCTGGATAAGAAACGATACGGAGTTTGTGAAGGGACGTCATCAATCACACCTTCTACGTCATCAATCACACCTTCCAGTTTATTTCTGAAAAACGTAATGACAATATTAAAACTATATCGCGATAGATATAGTTTAGTAAACATGCTCAATATTACTTTAATGTCACGAAAGTTTATTTTAACTATCATGATAGTTGATGATAACAGGAAAATTGATGAAATAGCAAAAATCAAACTAATTCTGACATAGAAAAAAAGTAGAAAAGAAAACCAAGGAAAAATCGAGAACTCGTATGTGATAAAATTTCCTCCGTGGATGAGATACGACACGGAGTATGAAAAGAGACGCCGTGTAATACGTGAGATGTATTTTATGGCTGTCCAGTTTATTAAAAATAAAAAAATAATGGCAATTCTAAAACTATATCGCGATAGATTGGCATCCGTGATATAACTTCTATGCTATTAGTTTTTTTTAACTATTATGACAGTGGATACTTTAATCTCAGAAAAAAATGATGAAATAATGAACAACACATTACTGTGTCTATGAAATTTTTTTTAGATAGATTGAGTTGCTATCCGCGATATCACGTTTTTGTCAGGATAGTATATTTTAACTATCATGACAGTTGATAGCAACATCTCAGGAAAAACATAATGAAATCGCAAAATGCACACTAACACAGGCATAGAAGATTAATGAAAAAGAAACGATTGAACTTTGGTTCTCATGATCTTTTATACATAATCAGAATCTGACGATGAGGTAGAAGGAGTAAGTACCCAAATGATGAAAATGCCCAATCATTAATGATTAAGTTGCAGAACAAAGTTCAATGGAATTTAAACGGCAAAACTAAAACTATATTGAAATGGATTTATGTTGAGAACCTCAATATAACTTTTATGTCATGATAGCAATTTTAACTATCATGACAGAGGATACTATCATCTCAGGAAGATAGTTATGAAAAAACAAAAGATGATCGTATCTCAGAAAATTGTAATGGAAACACTTAAACTACATCGCGATAAATTTAGTTAAGTCGACATCCGCAATATTACTATAATGTCAAAATAGTCGGGGGCTATTCTGAAAAATTCGATATCGGATCCGAAAGAGAATTTTGCTATTATGAAAATCCGATATCGAAAAATCCGCTATTATGAAACTATAAAGTCAAAACGAAATCGGATTTTCCGAAAATCCAATGTCAAAATTCGACTGCTAATTAGTAGACGAATTTCATTTGTGTTATCGAATGTGTTCAATTATTTCAATCAACATAACATTTTTATGGCATATAAAAGAAAAAAGAAAATTTAACATTATTTAAAATGTAAGTATAATATATTTAAAATATTTATATTTAAATCATAATTATAATTTAATTATTTATTTTGAATTTATTATGACAACAACTACTAGCGAACAATTTGAGTTGCTTTGAAAAATTCGACCAAACAGTTTCATAATAGGAAAATTCGCAACGGATCGGATTTTATGAAAAAATCCGATATCGGAAAAAATTCGATATCGGATTATTTCAGAATAGCCCCCCTATTATATAACTATTATAACCCCTATAACTATTATAACAGTTTATGGAATGGCAACACTAAAACTATTTTGCGAAAGATTGACATCCACGATATTACTTTTTTTTCAAGTTAGTTTCTTTTAACTATCGTGAGAGTTGATACTATCATATCAGAAAAATAGTGGAATAGCAATAGCAACACTAAGCACAGATGAAATGAATAAACCGAGATAAAAGGTAAACTTGTTTGTGACAGAATACCATTTTCCTCCTGGATAAGATACGATACGGAGTTTGTGAAGGGACGTCATCAATCACACCTACTATCCAGTTTATTTCTGAAAAACATAATGGCAACATTAAAACTATATCGCGATAGAAAAAGTTCAGAAGGCATCCTCAATATTACTTCAATGTCACGAAAGTTTATTTTAACTATCATGATAGTTGATGATAACAGAAAAATTGATGAAATAGCAAAAATCAAACTAATTCTGACATAGAAAAAAAAGTAGAAAAGAAACCCAATGAAAAATCGAGAACTCGTATGTGATAGAATAAAATTTCGCCTCGCAGATGATAGACGACACGGAGTTTGAAAAGAGATGGCGAGTAATGCGTGAGATGTATACTTTATGCCTTCTACTGTCTAATTTATTTTAGAAAGTATCAACGGCAACACTAAAACTATATCGCGATAGATTGAGATGCCATCCGCGGTATCACGTTTATGTCAGGATAGTTTATTTTAACTATCATGACAGTTGATAGTATCATTTCAGGAAAAACATAATGAAATCGCAAAAAGCACACTAACACAGGTTCTCATCAACTTTCAGACATAATCAGATTCTGACGATGAGGCAGAAGGATAATTAAGTACCCAAATGATGAAAATGCCCAATCATTAATGACAAAGTTGCAGAACAAGATTCAATGGAATTTATCGAACAAACCGGGAAAACACTTTCGGGTTATCCTCAAACTTAAGAGTCAAAGTAGTGCCTTAATGAATACTCAAAAATTTGTGACAATTGCACAAAGCCATACTCATAAATCCAATAAATTAAGATAGATTATCTCAAGAGTGGGTTTAAGGGCCACCCTATATATATTGTTGAAAAATGATATTCTGCTAATTGAGTACATCAACTGGTACATTTGCCGTTGATACTGTTATTAGTATTGTAGACAAACGATACCAGAATGTTTTTCCACATGTCAAGAAAATATATTAATAAAGCTCTAGTTAGATAAGCAGATATTAAAATCTATAAAGTCGTATTTGGAATATAAATACGGGGTTGAACTAAACTGAAGAACATTCCAAAACAAAATACTGCCATTATAAATGCCTTGTGGTAATAACGACCTCTTTAGACACATGGGAGTAGAAACAATCATCAGCAAATAAAATAAAGCTTTACCAACCAAATGGTTTCAACCACGAAGAAAAGCTCATGACTGTAGCCATAAGACTACCTATACTATCGCTTACAAAATTGAGTATCATGCTACAAAATTTAGTTTCGTGTTATCAATTTATTTTACAAATAACTGTCGACAAAGGAGCATATATAGTTGGATCCTGATTAGTTCTGACAAATTGGAAATCAAATCAGAAAAATCTATAGGTTTACCAATGATCAATCAATAATTTACAAGGTCGAGCGTTTGACTATATTGATCACTAACAACCTTTCGAAAGAATTAAGAAATAAATTACCGCCCATGTGGCTCTGTGGTTAAAGCTGTGGCAGTTGGAGCGGGAGGTACGATCGCTGGTGTTAAATAATACTTCTATGACCCCCTGTTGGAGTACAGAACTCAAGGGCCGACCCATCTTTCATTGTCAGTACTATAGGCTAGCATGAAGCTATGCAATGTAGAAGGTTCTACGTAAATCGGACCCATAGCCATTCGTCCTCGATTTCGAAGAACCGCAACAGAGCTGGGAGAGCCCCAAAACAGATTGCATAGTATAAAATATAAAAAAAAAATAAATAAATTATTATTAGTACTATGTTACAATATACTCGAGTCTAAGAATTTCAATGAATCAATTTACCTACCGCACAAAAAATAATTTAGGTTATGGTCTATAAAATCTATGGCTGAAAGCAATTAACAAGCGTTAGAGCATATTGTAGGTGGTCACAGACCATTGAATACTCCTACACACAATAGTTTTTTTATGTCGTTCAGAACATGTTAATGACGAGAATCGAACTAAACACTGCGGCGTCATGAGAAAGATTCTACAACCGCTAAGCTACAACCGCCATTAGTTTATAGCTTATGTAGACTTTCTTATAGTTGTTGAACCAGTTGTAGTATTATGTTACAACATACTGACAAACAACTAAGATGATTATGGATATATATAGGTACCACTAGAACCGTTCAAAGTGCTACGTTTTAAAAAGTCGCTATAAAATGCCACGAGGTATAAAATGACACGAGTCGAAGGTTTACCAACGCGAGTAAAACAGTAAAAATTGACCTGGATCCGTATACCACATACAGTTGGTCAATCTGAGAGTTGATTTTACTCTTGAACTCTTTGGAACCCAAACTCTGCCTGAATATTGGGAGGGAGAAAATGTCACCCACAGTAATTTTTTTCCAGAAATTTACGCAAAAGTGTTCATCATGAACAAAGAACATCAATCAGGCATCGTTCACAAGAACCTCATTACAACTCATTGTGCATATTAATCTTTGCATCCATTCAAAATTCTACTAACTAAAAGATTGAGGCCACCAGGCCATTTGTATAGTTCTCGTTTTGATAATTAGTTGTTTGAACGAAATGAATTTGTCCATCAAAAATCATCTTTAGCGATCAAAATTGTTTAATTTTGGGAGCTAAAAATTCTCATGTTATTTACGAAAGAGACCTTCATCCGTCCAGAGTCAATGTTTGGTGTTTATATAGAATGGTGGCATCATTGGCCCGTTTTTATTTGCAAAACGATCAGAAAAATGACCTTACCTTGATGGAAACGTTACCGTAACATGTAACTGATATTTTGTGGTTCAACAAGTTTGGTTTTAACAAGACGGAGCTACATAACACACAACTCGTAAAGGTAAAATAATCCATTTATTGTCAACATAATTTGCTGATCATACATAATTAAAAGAAATTGTGAAGTTTCTCGGCCACCATGAATCCCAGATTTAACACTACTTGATTATTTTTCGTGGAGTTAAGAGATACGGTGTATACTGAACACCCATAATTCTGAGAGAAACAGTCAATTGAAAAAGGAATAACGGATTGTCAGCCCTGTACTATAGACAGATTACAAAAATTAAAACCTAGAACTACTCAAACATTTCCAGAATTTTTTTCGCATCTAACCATTAGGAATAAATTTTTTTGTCTATAATAACCTGTTGAGTTGAATCAGTCATTACGAAGTACCACCTCCCTATTGATAGCCTACAAAATCCCAAGTAATAACTCGTTAACTACTAGCCATCATTAGCAAAGTGACGTCATTTTAGTACACAGCATAAGACATGACACTGATCCTTTTAAAATTTTAAATTTAAGGTAAACAAACTAATCGTATAATTCGAGTTGAAATGACAAACCATACAAGTGTTTTTTTCCATATATACATTCATTCTTATAAATTCTTCAAAACATGTAATTCAATACTATTTTGAAGACTTTCAATTTTCTACATACGACAAAGTAGATATGTACGTACATATATGCACAAAAACTTAAATATTAACCCTTTCCCACTTATATAAAAATGCTGCATATTACAAACATCCGAAACCCTTTCTATCTCTATAGTTTTTTTTTTGTAATTTATTCACAATATATAAATAACAAAAAACTATTGTTATTCAAAACTAACATAAATCTCAACCCTTTTGTATATAGAATATGATCGAGGATAACACACCAGTGTGTATATACCGAAAAGGTATATAAAAGGTTGAATATTGTAATCATCCACATCATCCTCGTTTCAAATTAATTTTGTTTAGTTTTAGTTAAAACTTCGTTACGTTAAGATCACACGAGAGGATGTATAGAATAAGCGCGGGAAATTCTATTTTTGTTTTTCGTTTGTTTAATTAAAACATAACCAAAAATATTATATATTTATCGTAATTGTTATATTTGAGTGAAACTTACCAAAATTGAGTGAAACTTTACATATGTAGTGCACAATCATAGATTTATATAGTTTTTCACACTTTTCAAATTCACAATATATATACACAAATAAGTTTTTTAATGAAATTATTTAAATATTTATTTATTAACTATATGAAATTAAGAAAAGTTGAAGAAAATATGGAAAATCAAATAATAATAATAATATGTGACTGTTTTTAAGGACGAGCAATATACGAATGAAACGTTTGCGACGATTTGCGTCTTGTGATTTTTTATTCTATTTTTTTTTTATATTTCATTTTCTTCAAATATAAAAAGTATAACAAAAAGTTTTTCATTTTTTTTTGTGTTAGCAAAAGAAAATTTTTAACATCAAAACATACACAAACACCAAAATGGAATATATATAAAAAAAAAAAGAAAATGGGATTTTTTTTCCAACCAACCCACCCGCTCGCGATTTTCCAAAAAATGTTGTTGTTGCTATTATGTTTTTTCTTTGTACTTTATTTTTCCTTCTACCCCAAAAAAAAAACCGAAAATATATGTATGTATGCATGCAGAAAGATATGTACTCGTCTATATAAAAGACCATATATACATACATACATACATGCAAGTACATAAGAAATGTTTAGATATTTTCTTTCGATGTGTACGTACATAAGTATATAACGTCCTTATATACACGTAACATACAAATGACAATGTGATATCCGTTTTGAGTTTTTTACTCCTTCGAGTAGATTCGGGATTTTTGTATAGATATAGATTATGGCATGACAAGATTTAATATCTAGTTAACCCAAAAATATTTGATTCGGATCGTAGATAAATCCGTTCGATCTATATATAGTGAAAAGTACATTAGCCCGACCATACATAGGTAGTGTGTAAGTTTGCCACAATACATCATAATCTTAATTTATTTATGATGGATTTTCGATATATTCCTAACTATATATGTCTATATATATACATGTACTCTGTATACTCAATATTTTATATACATTATATACATATTTTATTCTTTATGTATATCACATATTGATGGGTTTTTATGTATTCATAAAATAATTTTGTATGTTTTATTTATAAAATTTACAAGCATAATATTATCAGAGGTGCACAACATAGTGACGGGTGATAAAATTTACCAAACTATGTGGACATTTAATGACGATAAGTTTTTGGGCTCATCTGCATCAGTTTGGTATGACTTATGTAAATTCGGTTGAGGGAAGTTGGCAAATAAACTCTGTAATTTCGGGATAAGAATTGGGTCTGAAAATTAAGATAGTTCGGTAAAATTTTCATATGGATGTATTGTAATCAGAGGTAGTCAATTTGTAAATTTATATTTTTTCAATCCAAACTTCAGCCTATCATAAAAATATTACAATAGTCACCTTTAGTATCTTGGATAATAGCATCAAGTCTATACCCACGAAGACGTAACACTCTGCTCAAATTTTGCCCTATTCGAGGAGCCATCTTGAGGGCGTCGATCGTATTATGATTGGACCATCTGGAAAAATCATTTAGATTTCAGTCCGTGGTATATATGGTGGCCATTGTTGTGAAGTATGCTGAGACCATTTTCTTGCAAAAACGTTGGGTTTTACGAGCTCTATAAGACGGTGCTGAGTTTTGTTGAAATTTTCAAAGGCTTTTACCAAATTATTTACGTGCCTAAGATAACAAAGCATCGTTTAAACATCGTGTACTTTGACTCTCTGTTCTGTAGGCGCTTGCTTGCAAAAAAATTGTCTTTGATTTGCACGTTTTTGTAGTTTGTGGAGCTTGAATTTCTTCACCAATTCAACAGCAATTGGCCGTGGATTAGGTTGAATACAGGCTTTCATATTTTGAACCATTTCAGACAATGTTGCCGTTTTTGAATGTGTACCTCCATGGAGTTCTTTGATGCTATAACAACCTCGTTGATACGAGTGTCAACCACTGTATGCTATCCTTAGTTGCGAAGGAATATGCCAAGTTACCATTTCGGATTATTCTTGTTAAATATAAATCATATTATTGTTAAACGGCCATTATTTAAAAATGAATTCAAAACTGGTGCGGACTAGATAAATCCAACTGTTTAATAAAAACGAAGCTTTGTGATAGCCTTAGCGAGTGATGGCATAATGTGTGCTTTTCCCAGTGTTTTAAATGTCATTGTGAAGAAGTTCAGGCCAGTACCAGTAAATGGCGGGAGTATATATGAATCTTTTAAGGATCGCTGGAGAAAGGTCAAACGAACACATTTTTAGCCAATAAAACGAAATATCAACTTTTAAAACGAAATATCAACTTTTGGTTAATGGACAGTTTCTACTTAACACCTCTGACATCGACTCGTTCTGGAGTGAAAAATTTTATGTTGTAAAAAGTTATAGTTGTGGATCCGGTTTTTAGGAAACTCATGCTCGTTTTGCGCATAATAAAAAACACCCAACCTTTTTTCAGTTGACTACTTTATTAACTATGTCAAACTAATGATAAATAATCTCTCCTCCAGGTCAAACCACAATATGAAGAGCACGCTTAGACCGGTCAATGATTAATTTTGGGGAACTAACCTTGAACTTACCTTGAATTTGCACAAATCTTTCTATGGTGAGGAAGAATGATAATGATTAGGTTTAACGACTCATTAGAACAAGGTTCGATGAACCCTTACGCGGTGCTATATCTTCGTTTACATCTTACAAGTATTATAATTTGAGCGAGTTTAAGTGAGTGTAAGAGCCTGACACTACTATGTACAATTCTTCAGAATGTCATGGTGTCTGTGATGGATAGCACTCTCTCTCTCTTTCTCTCGCACAATAAATAGCATGTTGTCTCGTGACTACGGCGAATGTATTATCGAAATTCCGGACTGTCTCTATCTACTATCTAGCGAAAGCGATAGACAGTTGCCTGTTGTAATGTTGCTAAAGACGTAACTGTCTCTATTCTGAATTTTCAGAAGTTTATTTTTTACTTCTATAACCTACTAAATTGAATGAATTATCGGATATGGTTTCAGTATGAGTTCAGCTAACAAGAACGTCCATAAACTTCCATATTTCATCCTTTTTTTCAACCAACTAAAGTGGTTTGTTCATCAGTTGTATGCTTTTAGTGATATAGTTTGTATCTCGCTTAACGTTGTAGTCTCGAGCTTAATTCTCACCATTGACCTAAAGATACCACGGTCTTCGAATGGCCTAAGAACCGACTTTATATTTAAAATAATTGAGCTAATCTTATTTGTAAGATCAAAAGACGGCTTTTTACGCTCAAATTTTCGTATCGGTGTATTGTTCGATAGTGGCGGATGTACTAATTTAAGTGTTAACGGTGCCATAGTCAATGTTCCAATCTCGAATTACCAATGTTGAGCAACATGGCTTTTCTGTTTCAGTAACAGTCGCCAATAGCTGATTAATTTTGGTTATCGCCAAGAGGTGGTCTCACCGTTAAGATGTCAGTCGAAACTCTAACGTAAATTATCTGATTGTTTTGTCTGAACATCATGATTCATAATGCTTTATTTATAGTTGGCTGTCTTAATTTATTAAAATGATCTGCTTATTGTACCTGGTTTCAAAAAGCATTTGAAATATAATTTTACAAAAGTATATCATTCATTTTGTGGCACTGTATGGAAAATCTATACACTGCCACAAAATTTTCTGTTATTTGTCAATAGTGTTGTTTACTCAACGTACAATATGCGGTACTTGTTTGGTGGCCTGATGTTAAACAACTGTATCTTCAAAGCTAAACTTAATAGTTTTAAAGCACAGAAGGAACTTAAAGCATTTTTGGGTTATAGTTAAATTTTCAGTCACTACTCCTCGTCTTGGTTACATGGTAACTCTATATGCACTGTATCCCAGGTAAAACCTATTACTCCTTCTTTCTTTGTTCTGGGAAAAAAACATGGTTATGTTGATACAAACTCGTTCCAAAATTGAAGGAAACGAGGTAGCTGATTCTTTGGCAAAAAGCTTACTTACGGTTAAAAGTCATCGGCTTTAAAGCAAAATTTGATAGATGGATCCAGCATCTATCCATTGATCTTGGCAGTAAGAATGTTAATTTGACAGGACTCACCAACGCCGAATGCGATATAGTCCCATATAATTGTAAGGGCGATAACCCTTATATATCGTGTGTATCAGGTTTCATCGAAAGACAAAAATGAATTAATACATTTTTTCTCTAATACTCTAATACTAAACTATTTCGGAACGGATGGAATTCCACAGAAGAAAACGGATCACCGTTTCTCACATCATAAGTGTTTATTCTCATGATTTTGTATGAATTATAAACGGGGTAGACGAGAATGATGAGGAAATTTTATTTGTCGTTTAAAGTTGTCTACCAGCAGAGCACTCAAATATCAATAATAGTTTTGTTAACTGATGACCAACGATAAATGTATTTTATATAACAGGAGTAATAGTAGCGTTTGTTATAGTTGGGGATCATATCAGGGACTCCAATTGGATTCACATCTTTAATCGGTTTTAAACCCAAATGTACCACATATTATAATCCAGGTTCCAATAGTGTTTATGATTGAAGAAATAATATATCCTTTCAAATAAAACCATTAACCACCATCTAAACAACAAATTATTATAGTTACAGGATTTGTAAATAGATGATGCTATAATTCAAAGTAGATTTAATAAGCGATGGCGTGCCATTAGATCGAAAAATCGTATGTAAACTACAATGATGTAAATTACACACCCAACTGGGATTTCTGTTGATTTATTTTTTTTAGATGAACGTCGTTCTTCGTCATTATCCTTTTTAACGTCAGATTTCCTATAAATATTTCGAAGCGTTAATCCCAATTTTGGGTCTTATTTATCGTCCCAGTATGTAAGCAATTCATATAGTCTAGTGAAAAAGTTTGAGTCTAAATATTCACTGATTACGTCGAGTCCACGGCGTCCTTAAAAATAAGGCATCACTCAGAGCACACATTACCGAATTTTGCGAAAAGGTCTTGACTTGCACATTTAGGATGATGCACTTGGTCAGGTAAAACCCTTCATATGTGTTTCAAGAAACACTTCTTCATGCACATAAAAATAACTGTGTGCTTTTTCATACTGGTGGTGTGTAATTGAAACCTTTTTTTTCGTTCATGAAAATGATACAGAGACATGGTGCAACGTTATTTCTTTGGTCAATTGTATGACCTATAGACATTAATGACTTGTGGTTTAAACAAGACGGTGAAACTAGTCACACAGTGGGAATAACTAGACTTGTTGAAGTTTAAATTAGATGAAACGTGTTATATGCAGAAATGGTCTTATCGATTGGCCACCTAGATCGGGTGATTTAACACTTCTTGATTTTTTAGAGCTCATAGCCAATAATGAATGAGTTATAGTGGGTGTTTCCGTTGAACCAAAAAAAACATCTGGCAACGTCCCTGTATGCACCACCAATTGTGAAAAAAGCGGATATTAGTCAAAAATTTGACTATTGCTTAGTATTTGCTTCACACATACCAGATTTACAAACCCTGCACTGTTGCTGTATTATTATTATTATTATTATTGATATTTATTATTAAGATTTATTCAAAATATATTTCGATTTTAAATTTCGATTTATGATACTCTCTTAAAGAAAACTAAATTTCTTTGTCAGAATATGGAGTTAAAATACGTCTGCATACACACACATAAGGTAGAAAAGCATCAACCAAGCAAATAAATTGTATTAGATAGTATTCACTCATTTAACAGGCTTGCGAACAGTGTCATTAAGTAAGTCTAATTCATTTTTGTACAACCACGCTCTGCTTATATTTTAATTCCATTATCAAATATCACCTAAAACATATATCATCTCCATAAATCCCAATGTGACTCCTAAGCAAAAAAAAAATTCTACAGCGACATCAAATTTTCACAAATAATTTTATTTTTTTCGTTTTTGTATTTTGGATTCATTCCAGATAGCAGAAAATCCTATTTATTTTTCCAATTCAGTTACATACATACATATATGTATGTAAATATGTACAACATATATGATAAAATAAAAAGCCATTTTGTACTATATATGTAGGTATATGTATCAAAATCAATATGGGTATGTGTATGTAAATATTCGATGTATGTTTATACACTTTATATGTGTATGCCATTTATGTATATATACTTGTACATAAAAGCCAGCCTTTCAACCCCCTTACGTATGTATATAACAACAATACATCAAGTTCGATATATTTTCGATAATTTTTGGTGGTGAATTCATGTAGCTATATACGTACAATATTTGATGATTATACAAAATGTTTAACATCAGCATACATCGTTTGTACACACATATGTAGCATACAACATCAACGACATAAATCTTATTATCAACAATTTTTAGTTTTCATTCATTTAACCTTCCTTTCAATTTCACTCATTTGAAGCTACATACTTTTCCTATATATATATATATGTCGTCTGTTCATTCATTCATTAAAACAGAATCGGAAAATTTAATTTTCTCACATTATCATACTTGCTTTAATTTTTATACTCAAAAACGAAAAAAAAAGTTCGTTTTTTTTCACTCATTTCACCTTGTTTTATTTAGCAACAACAACAAACATCCTTAAAGTAACCTTCATTTATTGTCTCGACAAATAAGACGACGAAGAAGAAAACGAAGAAATATAAAAGTATAATGAAGAAAAATAATAATGATTTTCATGGAAATTATGCCGCGGGAAATGTATATATCCTATATACATATGTATGTGTGTGTATGTAGAGTAATAATAATAATCATAATAAATGGAATCAGCTGATTTTATTTTCCTTCCAACAGACTAGTATACTCATACACAATATGAACTTTGTTTACGTGCTTTTGTTGTATTTGCATAAATTAAAAACAAAAAAAAAAGTTTAAAAAAATCGGAAAAATGAGAAAAAGAAAAGTTTGTGTTTCTGGGTTTTCCGTTCATTCATTTTCGGTTTTCGTTTTTTTTTACTATACTCTACTACTCTAACGGGGAAAATTAATGAAGAAAGTGGAATATCGGTTTTACAACATGGTTTTTCGAAATGTTTTTTTAGTGATGAGGGGTTGTGACCTTAAAATTTATAAAACTAGGTAATTAGGATTATTTGTGAAATTAGTACGTTCCAAAATTAACTCATTTCGAAATACAAGACACATTGCTGTTGCAAGTGCATATGGAGAAGAATATGAATGACAGAATTCAGGATCTTTCTTTCTTATTGGCTGTATACAATATTTATACTTAAAAACGGGATAGTCACCTCTTAAGTCAGTGTAGACCCGTTTTAATAGAATCGCCTGCAGAAATATTGCATCTCTTGCGGCATTGATTTCCGTAGTTTAGATGATCCCTATTATAGATGCACCCCTTTTGTAGAGACATAGATTTCCATAGAAATGTATCGAGCTGGCCCAAATGCGATACGTAATGTTTTACATTAGCCTATGTAAGTAGAGATGATCGAGGACCCATCAATTCGTATACGCGCACCCCTTAAGACGGCCGTTATCTTGTCCCATCGGTATCAGAGTGTAAACTGGTGCTTACTAGGTGTTTTAATTTTTTTGCTATCTGCTCTCTGCTTATTTTTTTGCTATCTGCTCTCTGCAAAGAAAACATGACATAAGAATTCAATGAACTATAAGTTGAATGTCAGTAGGGTTCAACTTATCCATTAATAATGGAATAAAATATAAGATTATGAAATGGCCAATCACGGGAAACGACCGATGCCCATTACAAAATTTCAAATCGATTTGTGTTAATTTGGGAACGTCCTAATTTACAAATGATCCTAATTACCAAGTTTTACAAAGTATTGTGAAATGTCAAAAATTAATAAAATTCGAACCACAGTTTGAAAGAGCCGACTTGTGGTTGTAATCATCGTAATATTTTTAAATATGGTGTTGCTTTCACAGAACCGAATGGAGGGTTGAATTCGTTTTGAATGGTTTGATAAAAAGTACGATATACTGGATATTTATCCGAAAGGTTCCCTATTTTAGATAAGCACACGTACGTGGCAAACTCTCCATGGAGAAATATCCGTTTTAATCGTGAAAACCTTTTACTTGTCAATCATCAACTATGTTGGTATTTAAAAAATTACGTGAAAGCTTCGGAACGATTATGGGGTCTTTGTGGATATGCTAATTTACCGAATTCCCTTAGAATTTGAGGCAAATGGGACTGTGCAAAATAAGCAAACTTCAAAAATTATCGCTAAAGTACATGAAAGTGTACGACATAATCCAACGACATCAATCATACAACTTGCCTATGAGCTGTGACTTTGGAGATAAACAGTAACCAATATTTTCGATAACGACTTGAATTTATTTGGGTACGTACATTTACAATAACACTACCAATTTTTTAAAAAATTAATGAGTGACGAAGCTCATTTTTAATAGAGTAGACATACAGCCCGTTTTGGGCATTTAAGACCTCAGAAATATTTTATGAATCACAGTTGCTTTTGAAATGACGCTATTGGGCTGAAGTCGTTTTCGGGCTATACGTTTATCGTAAATCCGATTGGTTCAGCTGTTATAGCCACTGATAAACGTTATCGTGTTGTGATTGGAAATTAATAAGATTATTTCAAAGAACAAGACGGTACTGCATGTCAGACTGCTAGATAAAACATGAAATTAAGAAATATTGCAACACTAGTCATTTTCAAAATGTAGATTGGCCTTTATTGTCACTCTTATGCTTTCAACTATAGGCTAGTACTCAGAACAATTTTGCGTGAAATTTCCATACGATTTTACCAAAGTGAACTCAGAAATGAAAAATTTCATTTCTGTTTTCACTAAGTAGTGAAAACAGAAATGAAATTTAGCGCAAAAACTATAGTTATATCAATGCACCAAAGATGGCGTGCATGTTTGGTACATTTGAATTCTCCAAAAAAATTAATTTCTATTTCACGTAAAAATAAATAAATTTTTGGAGACCGCGGTAAAATTTCATTTCACTTTGAACTAGTACTAGCCTTTTGGAAGTAAAAGGTTTATGCAAATTATCCACTCACCATTTGTCCAATGTGATATTCTTTCCCAATTAAAGTATATTAAATTCATTTTGGCATTACAGGGCTCCATACCCTTAGTCTTAAGGGATTGGAGGATGGTTCGGTTCATTCGCACGTCAGAAGGGGTCATAGATGTATTTCAAACTACACTTCAGATTATTATTCTAATCAGAAGATAAACATTTTCATTTTACAGCCAGCTCCTGTTGAGATTCAAAACCGCTTCATAGAATCAGCTTTAATCACTGTACCATTGGCAAATGTACTGGTCAAGGAACATTACCGAAGACATTGCCATAATATAGGGTAAAAAATGTGTAATGTCTAAAAACTAAAAAGTGACGAAAGTGTAATCAAAAGAGCCGGCATGTCTATGACCAATATATGGGCTCGTTTTTGGCACACATTACTTTCTTACATAATTCCAGACACTTAATAAATGATCTGTAAACATAAAATCCATTTTCATCCATCGGGTGGATCCTATTAAGCAGGAGGGAGTTTTAAATAGTCAAACCCTTGAACTAAGCGTTTGCAGTATATAAACTATACTCAAATGTTAGCTAAATTCATTCCTCTAATATACTTACATCTGCATATAGTCTGACAAATATTGTTAAAGCTTATCGTTTAAGGATTTGAAATTTTTTGATTTTCCTATTTCAACGGTTGTTATACAGTGGGACTGATATGAAATAATCTGATTTCGGGATTTTCTCGATATCGATAAATCCAATCCGAAAAATTGTCGGAATTGTCAAATATCAGCAAAAAGTTATCAACTATAATTTTTGTAATTCACTTAAAATTGCTGAGTTTCGATAACACAAAATGCAATTCGTCTTCTAAATAGCAGTCGGATTTTGACATACGTTTGGTCTTTTTAGTTTCGATATCGAACTTTCATAATAGACAATTTCACTTTCGGATCCGATATTAAATTTTTCATAATATCCCAGCTTCCTATAATTTGTCAAGTCATGATCGATAGTTTAGTTTACGATCAAAAGTTTAAAAAATTCTGTGTTGGTTATTTGAGCGCAATCAGGCAGTGATGTAACTCTGATCTATGAGAACGTATCAGTGCATATAGTTAAAATAGGGAAGATTAGTGAAAAATATATTTTCACTCCACAATGGAAAAAATCACTCCTACAACTCCTATCACGATCGAACACTATATCTTGCCTCAAACTGATCAATAATTTAATTACTGCACTATTTGGTCGATAGGTTAGTAATTGACGAATAGAGAAGCAATCTAGGCATCATGTTTAGAACAACAAGATGTAGTAACAACAGTTATAAAGCTTACATGTGCTGAAATATATAAGGAAAACGAGTTGTGGGTTATTTTTAGAGACCAGAGAGTGTCATTATAATTTATAAAAACTGGAAATATTGTTGGAATTCCAGGTGTTTCAAATAAACTCCACTTGGGTCTTTATTGCAGCTGAAAGTTTTAAATACAGAAGACTTCTTTTGCAACCATATTATACTGTGCGCCCTCAATTTTAATCATTGACTACTAATTAAAACCAATCTTAATTGATATTTCGAAAAACATTAAAATTATCCATACGATACCGATACAACGCAATGTACTAAAAAACGTACCCCTCAAAATATCGAGAAAATGCAATACAACTAATTATTCCCAAACGTTTCTTAAATACTCTCAACATCTTAATTACGTTATAATACGAACAAATTAGACAAACACCAAGTCACATTATCTTCCATTCAGCGTATTCTACACGTATTTTGTGTACAGAAATGCGCATTAGACGGCAACATATACATATACACACAAACCCATATATTCTTTCCAATCTACCATGTTTCCGTGTACTTCCATTTCATATTACACACACACATATATATAGATGTAAATCTTATATAAAATACAACAAAAATAAAACCCCTTCAATTACACTTCCATTCTTGATATTCAAATTATTTTCAAATGATAACACACACACACGCATACAATAGCATATATAGTAGCACAGCACTGTACCAATACAGAAAATTCACTCAATCGAAGTGCGCATGTTCAAAATGGCTTCCGAAAATTTTTTAACGAAAAAAAAAGGAAAATGTTTATTATCCTATTACGTGATATAGTTGTTGTTGTTGTCAATTTTCATTCTATATACTTGTATATGCAATATGAATTGTTTTCCATCTCGTTCACTCGTATTGATTTACCAATGTGCCTCCTCGCCCTATACACATAATTAAGGGATGCAAAAAAAAAATTGAGTTATAATTTTAAGGAAAATTCCGTGTTAATTGTGAAAAACACAAAATTTTTTTGTTTTTCATTTGCTTTTGACATTTAGCAAAAATATCCTTTTCGCTTATTCATTCGATGAAGTGGTGCGCGGGTTTTGTTCTGTTCTAACGATAACCGTTAATTGATTAAATCTTAAAATTTTGCGATAATTTTATTGTGATACAGTTTATAGAGGTGAACGTTTAAAGTTTTTTGTTTTTGTTTTTGGTTGGTTTAAAGCACGTTTTATAGCGAGCAAATGAATAAGCTCGCAATTTAGAAGCTTTCAGTCAGTGAAATGGAAATTTTTGATATTTTTTTTTTGTTGGATGAGTTTTGAGTTTTATGGATTTTTCGAATCGATATTTTTTTTTGTTGTTTGTAAAATACGTGCAATATTTCTTATTTTTTCGTTTTCGGTTGGATTTATCGCGGGAAAGCAACAACAAGACCCGAAAAAAAAACGTAAATCAATAAATAATTTGTTAGAAGATGACTTTTTTTTGTCGATGTATATACTTGTTATTGTTGTTATTTTATTTCTTTTTTTTTGGGAATATACTTAAGGATTCGACGTATTATGATTTTACTGTTATTAGATTTTGATGTGTTTGACATAAAAAAAAATTCGCGTTATAATTTTATTTGCTTCAAAAAATTTTATATATTTTTTTTTCTTATATATTTTCCGTTTTTCAATTTGTTGTTGTATTCTTAATGCGGAATACTCTTATGGATTCTTTATGTATATATAGTCATTCAAAATCTATATTGACACGTGAATTCTTAAAAAGCGATGAGTTTTAAGCTTATTAAATTTCATTTACCAGAAAGCAAAAATCATTTCTTATACAATTTTCGATTTTATTTAATTTTTTGTGTTGGATGAATTATTGAAGTTTTTCTTCTTTATTACGTAACACACTTCGTGTAACTGCTGGCATTTATTCAAAAAGTTATGGTTTGATGAACAAACTATATACAATATTAGGATTCGAATCAAATTTCTAGTAGTCTATGGAGTTCTGTAAACATCGAATATCGACTATTTTGTCCTGTAAGACACAGGTGATAGTGAACTAATTCGTCTTTGAATGGAATAACCTTTAATAAGAAAGAGCGCAATTGCCATTAACTATGGAACAAACTTTTATCTCCATTCGGTCCACCTATTTTTTCAGAACATTTCTCATCAATGGTAACTTTGATTTAATCTTTCAAGTTTATAAATGAATGATTAGAATGGATGGTAGCATAACACTCATCCCTGATACTTTCCACACAATAATCCAACGGAGTCAAAATGAGCTTTGTTTGTAAATATGACTTTTCGGTAGCGTTCCTCAGCCCAATAAGTGTAAAATGCTCAATGCGTAAGTGCGATGGTGAAATGACTTTCATCGCTAGATACATGCTCAGCATGCACGTGTCGATTTATCCAATAATAATACACGAACTCGCTTTACAAATTGTCTTGTAAAGGCATGTCATTTCTACGGAATCATTTAATTTTTACGTATAAAAAATTGAAGATAAAGCACCATCTGTTAAAAAATCATCTTACTATTTTACGAGATCATAGTCGGAAAGTGACTGACGCCGAGTGTCAGTCACCCTTTTAACTAATTTTAAAGTGTTTTTGAGCGAGGAGCACTGTCTAAAATTTACAGTGAGTTTCATGACCTCGACGAGTTGTACAGCTCTGGATGGTCAAGATTATTCCAGCATTCCCTTATACTACCATGTGGCCTTTTTGCTCGTGATTTGTTTACATGCACTAGATTGATAACTAGTTGTCTATTATTTTCAGTTTTCTTTCCTGCTAACTTTAGAGCTGTTCATATTGCACGTGTCTAATTTCTACTCAGTAACAAATTGAATTGTGCCTCATCTACATGGCACGATTTGAGTTGAAGAACTCTTTCATTTCTGGGCTTAAAATTAATGAGACGGTGAACCTTCATTGAATCCGCCAACTTCAAAGCGTCCATCAAGGACAAAATCAACGCATTGAAAATATCTCATTCAGTGAATCGAATTTATGTATCTCTACTTCAACACAAGATACTATTATGGCTCAAATATCTTCTGAAGCTCAACCTAACAGTTTCTTCAGTTCTCAAGAGTTCTTTTGTTCTTGATGGTTTTGCCACGATATTTGATATGTAAAGCTCTGGAGAGGTGAAATTCGATCTGGAATGCCATTCTACGTTCTTTTGTCATTCCAAGTTAAACAGAGTGTAGATTACGAGCTATAACTTGGTCTATCCCTTGAGATAGATATTTATAAAATAATCTAAGACAATAATAAGCTGGGCTTTTTCGACAAAGTTGAAAGACTGATCGGTTGGTTTTTTTTTGTTTAATCACCTTATATTGGTAGGCTGTCAAATAGATCATGAAATACTACAGGTAGTGCGTCAGATATTCATCTTAAAATTGAAGTCTTGATATTGCTCTATAGTAGGATACATCGCATTTCAGAAATAACACGAATCATAAAAATGAGATGACTGCACCATTCATGCTGTTGTTTATACGACTGTTTCAAGAATTGAAAATTCTGACTAGATAACATGCGTTGAAGTCTAGAAAAAAATCATTGCCATAGAGATACAAAGTGATAGTCATATAAATTATAGGATGTGTATAAGTTTACGATAGATGACTTTCAGTTCGCGTATATACAGCTAGTATTCCTAATTAGCTAAAACTTCGACAAAATTGGAAAATGATTACGTGGAAACGTGGGTTGCATTTTTAACTAGACATGATTTATGGGAGCAAGATCATCTCCCAGAAATGTTAACTGGTTTGTTGCACAAACTATATACAAAATTATGATTTGAACATAATTTCTAGTAGTCTATCGAGTTATGTATTGAATGGCCATTCTAGCTCGATGATCGACTACAGTTTTCACCCTGATGTATAGTACTGTACAGGTGGCAATAAATTTTTGTCCTATAATATTTTTCAAAGCGGTTTATTTTATTAGAAACGGAATACATTGCCATTCTCAAATGACTTCCAAGGCTGACTTTACAGCATATGAGCGATTTTATCTTTCAAGTCTTGGATAATACGAATGGTTACCATAACAATTATGTATCTTGAATGGCTCTCCACAAAAAATATCAACGAATACGAAATGAGATTTGTCGGAAAAAATGTTGAAATTACTTTGACGAATGATCGGACACATTCTGAGTAACAAGAGCATTTTTCTCGTGCACGTGTTGATTTATCAAATAAAAATTCAATTCCACGAAATCACTTCACAAATTGATCCACAAATTGCCTTATAGGCATTTTAATCCTACTGAATTTTCCAAGCAAATTTCTTACACGAATGACGTATGTGTTACCATACTCGAAATAACCCATGTTTTTTTTTGTTGGGTGGCTGCTACCACACACTTATATCGGCTATGGTCCGTTGTGATACCACTTTATGTACGGCTATATGTTCGATTTACGTAGAACCTTCTACGCATTGCACAGCTCCATATCAGCCTATAGTACTGACATGGACGATGGGACGGCCTATGGATTCTAAACTCTACAAGAGATCCAGGTGTGTTCATTCACACCACCGTACGCACCGCCCAAATGATCGATGGTAAAAAATCTCTTTATGCATCTTTTGCCTGATCGGGATTTGAACCCGGTACCTCCCACTCAAACTGCCACTACTTTAACCACTGCACCACCTGGGCGGTCTGCGCCACCGGTAGTTAAAAAAGGACTAACGGTAAATGGACCCAGTATAAGTAATGAACTATTTATAATGCATGAATTTTATAGCTCTTGTTCTCCGAATTATTCAACAATATATTAACGCATTGGTTTAATGATGCTGACGGGTAAAGTCTGGTGGCATTTGAACTTTTTTCAAATCATTGTTTTTCAATTCTAGTTTTATTCTTGTGGGGTGGATGATTGTTGCGTCAATATTTAAAAGATTTTCCGAAGTTGATGTTCATCTTGGTGATTTCTTTGGTTTATTCGTGATGTGCTGTTTGAGAGGTTTACTTTTGAAGGTGTGAGAAATGTTACTGGATTGTACTGGACTGTTTATGTGAATAGTGTCGCGTTGTGGATAAGTTTGTTGCAGGTCATGGTGTCAAATTTTATGTAACCCCCAGCATGGTGATAAATTTTGGGATGTCTCGCCATCTGTAAGTGCAGCATAGGACGAGATGATCCGTATAGGCATAATTCGAGTGGTTATGAACGTTCCAACATTTTCGTAGTTTGATTTTATTCGCGCACTCTGCTTTTTATAATGCAGGAATTTTTCTTCTTAAATATCTATTTTTATTAGGTATGAAACTCAAGCTAAATTTGACGTTTCCAGTTACTAAAACTCTGCAGCCTGTATTATTAAAATCTGCTTGTGTGAGAGTTTGTTCCCAAAAATAAATTACTTTCTCAGATCAGGAGCTCGTTTTCATCAAATCTTGACTTTTAGGCACTAATCATTTAATGCAATTCCTATTTGTTAAGTATACAAGCTATGTTTTACGAAATGAAAACTTTAACCAACTTTGACTTATAGATGAAATCCAATAAGCTCGGTTCCAGGACATGCTTCCTTGTTCATAACGGCTGTTCTCTTAAACTATTTAAAATGAACTAATATTAGCCATTATTTAAATATTCTGATGGAATTAGACCAGAGATGAACGATTTTAATTTTGGAAGTGGCAGAAATTAGCAGTCGGTAGCCCGAAGCCCCAAAGACGTAGGTTGTGATCTTCACGCACAGTTCCAAAAAAACAGGGGAACACACAAAAAAGTTTTCCTCAGATTACTGACCATATGGCGCAGCGATTAAAGCTATTTTATTTTAAACGGGAAGTACTGACGTATAAATACAACTTTGATTTTCTGGCAGTCTAATAAGTTTAAAAATAATGGTCTGAATCATGATCTAGCATCTATAGATTTTAGGCGAAACGTTTTACTCCTTACCTATCGTAAACTGAAAAAAATGTCATTCTAATGAAACAATGTGATGATCTTAAAATACAACAGTTCATATAGGTAGACACTCTAAACTAAGTTGAAGTCATGTTGAACCGAGATGAAGACATGTACAAATTTAAAACTTAAACCATAATTACACTGCAATGCTATAGAGCTGTATGATTAGGAGCAGTGCCTCTAAAAAAAAGAGGACGGAAAACTTTATCCAATTTCATAATTTTCCAAATGGCTACACTAGCAGAATCTAGATGTGATTATTTCTAGAACTGCAAGGTGGGCATTGAAAATGGTCGAGTATTATTATGTCGTCGAACAATGAACGCGTGTCTTAATTCTTCCTTGTCACATTGAAATATTAGCATCATTTCAACTAGGATACAGTTGCGCGCTACTAATTTTAAACAACAAAGTTAAAAATGCTTGACTTATTGTTGCTCAAACAAAGGTGGCACCAATAAATCAAGTTTCTTTGCTAACGCTTTGAACTCTGTGGAGCTCTCTCAATATCACAATTGGTGAACGTGGTTAAACAGGAGGCTGGACTATATATTAGTCAGATTCTAAGGTACACTGAAAAAAATAATTTAATGTACTCGGTTTATCAACTTTTTTACATAAAAATTGTATTGAACCAATGAAATTTTTTATTAATATTATGAATATTTTAATAATTAGCTTTATGAGGTTGTAACCAGTTTATTAATACTATAATTTGGGCTACATCAAATTTTTCTGATCATAATATCATTGCAAATTTGTCAGTACTTGATTATAATTAACTTTTGTTAGTAACTTATAACCTAAGACATAATTTTAAAATTACCAAATAATATTTGTTAAGTGGGAGTTCAAGTGCTTAAAATTTATGTTAAAATTAAAATTCGCTAGAGTACTGTTGATAACGCAAGTATATAAAAATTGGACAATCCGAACATCAGTCTATAATAGGAATATGTTTGTTGAAATTATAATGATCTTTCCTATCAACAGCTTATGTTTAATTAGACAATGACGTCCACCTTACTAACATACCGAGTCCAAACTTGTCCGCTTATAAATAATAATAAAAATGCAATTCTGGACCAAAATGCATGCATGGATTCTATTTTGTTAGTTAACCAATCCTAGAAATAAAATTTATCAACTGTAAATGTTGGATAAATATATTACATATGATACTACATATAAGTAATGAACAAAGTCCATCAATCTAATAACGAAGATTCTTGAAATTAATAAGGAATATTAATGTAACCAATGCAACTTTACATAGATTATTCAATACAAACCGTTAACGAAATTAATAAATTTAAACATTAAAATCATTAATTTTTTATAAAGTTATAATTTGTTTTATAAATTAATAAACCCACATTTATTGAGATAATCACTGGCTTTATTGACGCAAACTCGTTAACAAAGTTCACTGAATTAATGTAGTTTTTAATTAAATTTCGGTACGTTTTTTTTTCAGTGTAGTATTCGATTCGTTGGGTCTTATAATCCAGCAGACCGTGTTTCGCCTAGCTTATCAGATCACCAATTGAATTGGCAGACAGCAAAATATGGTGGAGAAGGTAAAGTAAAGCGGCGTATAATCAACAAAACGTTTGCACTTAGTACAGTTATCGAGAATAAGTGAATTGATGAATTTTTACGTGTATAATCATCGAATAGACAACCCAATTTGTGCCCAGTGAATCCTTAATGCAAGATGAACCATTCGAAGTCGAGACAATGCTCTTTAAGCAACAACAGCAATTCTATTCAAGTGAGGTGGCGAAATTAAATGCTAAGGGCGATAGCAGTTTAAAGTGGCTTTTTGTCCATGTTTGGACAAAAGCAATATTTTACGAGTAGGTGGTTAGGTTTCTTTTTGGTGACATTGTGACTTCGCACTATATTACTTTACGTTCCGATTTACGAAGAAACCATCTGCACATTGCATAACTCCATGCCAGCCTATATAGAACAGACATGGAAGATGGGACGAGTTCATTCTCACCACCGATCGTACCGCCAAGACGATCAATAGTGAAAATTCCTTTTCGCATCCTGCCCCTATCGGGATTTGAACCCGGTACCTCCCGCTCCACGCCGCAGTGTTAGGTTACAACATTGTATATCACTTTGTGAGACTAATCATCCAATAAACCGGCATGCAAAATCATAAGTTAGTTATTAATGAGACCATCGTTATTAATGAGACTAATGAGACCAACATTCTGGATTGCGAGATATAATTTTGCAGCAAAATCATTTGTTAAAAAATTAATGATCGAACTTTTCGCACCACACCCATACAATTTGAGCAATATTTTCAAAATATGGTTAAAACTCAATCTAATTGAACTAAACACTATAACGTTCCTAAACAATTAAATTCAGATACAGCTCATAACTTTTTAAATTTTTGATTTAGTTTTGGAGTTATATTCAAATTATCACTGAAAAAAATAAATCACTTACATTTAACAATTTCGCGCGTGAAATAAACGACACGATCTGACATGTAAAATTTAATTTCTACTAAAATTCCGTTATCAAGAAACCAAGTATTTTGTTGATTTAAACACACATTTGGTTAAAACAAACAATTGTTGGTAAAAAACATACTTTTACTGTAATCAAAGAAAATTTTACCAATATGTATAACCAACTTTTAAAAAATGGTAAATAATGATACGGTAAAATAATGGTAAATAATGGTAAGTAAAAAACATACTTTTACTGTAATCAAGGAAAATTTTACCAAAATGTATAACCAAGTTTTAAAAAATCGTAAATAATTATTGTTTGATTAATGTTATTTAAAATAATTAACTTTGTTTTTTTAAATAATTTTTTAGGTTATTAAATTGTTTGTTTTAGATTATTTAACCAAAAACTCGTAGTAGTGTTTGGTTAACTAAATTTTGATCAATTATTGGTTTACCAAGAAGCAACATTATTATTTTTTAAATTAAAGCGTAGAATTGGTAAATATAACCAAAAAACAATTAACCCTCGCGGAATTACTTGTGAATTCCACCCGACGTGTAAGTAAACCTTTAAGGAACGACCATATTCAGCTCTATATACCAACATATAAACGATTCTAAGTCATACAACAAATTCCATATACGCGGTAGACAAACAATTCCACGTAAACGTTTTAATTTATTAAATTCACTCCCATTTTCAAGTAACCAGAAGACAAAGTGCAACAGAAAAACAAAGAATCAAGAACTCCCTTGACACTATCAATTTACTAACATAACAAACAATACTTGTGTATAATAAACAGATATATTCCATTGAAATGCAATCCACATTCCATTTTAGATTTAATTTATTTTTTTTGTTCTTAACAATTAAGTAAGTATTTCTTATTGTTCTTCTTATTCTTCTTATATGCATATATATATATATATATATGTATGTATACTGTTGTGCATATTAGAAATAAGTCATCTGTAACTGATTAATTTTTTATATATAGCATAAAACAAAGAATAATTATAATTTTTAATTAGTACAATAATTAATTGTGACTCATCCCACATACGAGTTTCTAAGAATGATGTTAATTATATTGTTAATAAATATATATTATTTGATTAATTGTTTATTAATCGAATTAATTTAAATATTATATAAATGGTGACATGGTAAAAAAAACGTTATATTTTCTTTTATTGATTTGTCATATAAGACGAGATGCGATGGATAAACGAAGATAAATCACTTATATGGTAAGTAGATTTTATCGATATGCTGTCAATTTGAGAGATGATGTTATGAGATGACTATGCAGGTATGTAAGTATCTATATATACATACTATATGTACGCGATGCAGTTTTAGGAAATGTAAGTATATTATGATAAATGTTGGAGGTATGGATATATAAGCAGATAAAATCTTATAAAACCACATTACGGTCTTGACTAATATAGGGAATATTAATAATTTTTTAATTAATTTTAATTACAAAAATGGCAAATATTTGTCTTTGTGCCGAGAATGTTGATTTATAGTTTTTTATAAATATTTACGTTTACGTATATCGACAGTATAACTGTCAGTTTAGGTTTTTGTCGTGACCAGAATAATTAATTTGATGGACAAAATTAATTTGATTCTAAATTACATAGTATTTTGATTTTTGGATAAACAAGATAACTGGTTAGGGCAACTATACCTACTTATCTATATGACTCCAGATTGGTGTATGAAACGAAAAACTGGAAGCATATTATTTACCTTTAAATGATTTTTTAAATTATAATAAACCATTTTGATAAATAAAAACACTATTTGTTATTATTATGAAACAGACGACAGTTCATTGACCCCTATATTGACGATTCTCCAAGAAGCTTTCATTGATCATATTAATTCGAGGTATATTAGTGCTGTAAGGCGTCCACCTTATCCCGATAAGTTTGGTCCTATAGTTAAGTCTCCTCGTTTTCCAGCCTCATACTTCCACTTCCACGTTTCAGCTGGAATCCTTTTTAACAGATTCTTAATAAGCGAATGAATAATATTACAGGTATGAAGATTTCGACAAATCGACAAAAAGATGAATGTATTGGTATAACAACAGTACAGTAGATAAATAAATTGTTATATTGTTTACCTACTTGTAGTTATTAACACAACAAATAACCATAATTTAAAAAAAATGTGTTAAATGATACCAATAAAGTTAACACAAATTTTATAATATATACAAATATAATAGACCACTGGATATAATTTGGGCCAAATCTCAGAGATGTTCCCGGACTATGGCATATACCTGAATATAGTTTAAGATACACTCTATCAAGTCATTATATAGTTTTGTCTTCTACCCCCAAAATTTTCCCAAGCCGACCAGGCGATCCCTTGTCTGTGGTTTCGCTAGATAGTAGATTGGGACGTCACTTATCCAGCTGTTTAACCGCTCTTCTTTTAATTATTTCAAGCTAACATTGTGAGCTTTGGGCAGAAATCACATTGTGTCATAACACTGGCACGAGATGATTGTTAAATGATGTTCGATTAATAAAAAAATTATTTATTCTCATATGTAGCACGAATAATCCGTAATGGCGACTTCACAATAAGAGTTGCATGCATGCCTATGCACTTCAACGCATATCATTGTTACCTAATACTCGAATGGCTTGTTTAAAATAGTATAATTATGTGAGATTATGACAATTCTAACCACGAAGGTTGTTTAGCAGTTTACCCGGTCTTTTTAGACAAGGAAGACACGTTGATACTTGCACTGTAGGTTAGCACGTGTGCAGACCAGGACATCCAAGAGCATCACATTCAATATTATTAATAGACGTAATTTATCTTTTTAAGAAGCAAGAGCCTCATTCAAACAAACCACCAGCTACGACTCTAATTACAGGCAATTTTTACGTATTAAAACTACATCCCGTTATCCCGTGCTCAAGTAAGAGCACTATTTCCAATACTCAGGTAAGAACACCTATTCTTTTTAAGTTGCAGCATTGCTTTTACCTGCTGTTTCACCAATACATTTGCATTTTTTTGTTATTTCGACAAATTTTGTATCCATATATTTTGTCGGAAAAGCTGAAGATGAACTCCAAGCTTCGGGTAACTCGATAGCAAAGGGTTTTGAAGCTCCGAATAGGGTCTTATATTCTCTTAATCAAATATGATAGATGAAGTGATAACTCATAAGATAAATGTCAGTACAATAGGAACTAATGAAAGTGACCATATGAGGCGAAGTAAGAAGCTTTACCTGATATTTCCTCTTAATATACCGCATCAAACCAATAATTTTGAGATAAAGTCGTCACAAAGAGAATTTATACTACAAGGCTGTGCTAGCTGAATCCTAAAATAGTATTACTGACAGTACTATTGCTAAACATTATTGTTCCAGTTCCTTATATATCAGATAGACACATGTTCTATATATTTCCCTGTCCGCCATGATTTGTGCAACATTAGTATTTCCATCGTTCATTAAGACCAGGTATAGTGATCACTTCAAAACATTGTTTGAAAACCAGCACGATGTCATTTTTGGATTAGTCAAGCCCACTATTTAATTTCAATGTCAGCCCAGAACTAATGTAATAATGAACAGAATAATAACTTTAAAATTAGTAGAGCAGTTCTGGCCTATATATGAATCTCCTCTATTCAATTTTTTTGACACAAACAGTATGGCATGTATCTATGGCACTGTAGTAAAGTAATTATTTCTAGTACTTATTTAAGAACCAAGAGTCGTCTCAAATTAAAAGGATACACCATTTAGGACACCAACCAAAAAAAATCACATGACGTAATCAGTATCTTTGTCAAGACAGACGGAATCTGGCTTAAATCTCAATACAGAAGTGGTAAAGTATTTCAATACAACTATGACCCATGAAGGTGTGAAAAACCCATGGACTGAACCATAAGCCATTTCAATCATGCAGACTCTTAGAAACCTCATAATATAAGAAACAGTCAGCAACATTTATCATATCTAGTCTGCAAAGTTTCTACACCATATACCCCTGCCCGGTATCTTATTAAGAAATTTAAGTATCGGAATTAGTCAGACAAATCACTCCACAAATTAAGAATGGCAATGCACTTTCACTCATAGATTCGAGAAAGAGTTATGAAACTGTCGACTGATTTATGTTGGGATCTGGTGAGTTTCCCTGTATTGAGTCAAATTAAACCTCAGGCTCTACTCTTAGAAGTGCCCATCAATTCTTTTAAGTTTCAACTTTACAACCATACTTCTCCGGATCCCAAAAACTTTGGATCCCAGAATCCATTAATTTGTTCAAAGTAATTGTACTGTTCTAGACCGATATTCACGTAAGAGCACTATTTCCAATACTCAGGTAAGATCACTTTTTCCTTGTAAGTTGTAACATTGCTTTTACCTACTGTTTCACCAATAAATTTACATTTTTATGTTACTTCGACAAATTTTGTATACATATATTTTTGTCGATTTGTCGAATTCTGTCGGAAACTTCACATCCGTATAATATTATACGACTGACAAACTCCAAGTCCTCGGGTTACTCGATAGCGAAGGGTTTTGCAGATCCGAATGGGTTCTTATAATCTCTGAATCAAATATGATAGATGAGGTGATGGCTCATAAGATAAATGTCAGTTCAATGGCAACAATAAAAGTGACCATATGAGAACCTTTTCCTGATCGAATAAGCAAAGGTTATTGCATACAACTGTAAATTGTGCTAATTGCAGAGTGGCTGTATTCTTGAGACGTCAGCCGTCATTCACGCGTTTAATGTTAACAAATTGGTTAGCTGAACTCCTAACAACCTTATTTGATTGCAATTTGAAGTCATATTTCCGCTTAATCTACCGCTTAGTCATATTTCCGCTTAAGCGTAGAGTTCCAATTCTGTCAATTTTCCCAAAAGAAGGTGGTAGAATATCAATCGAAAAACAGAAACTATCCTGCAGGCAACATTTCAGTTAATCTTATTGGATAGCTGCTAGCATCAAACCCAACGATTTATCTCTTAGACGAGTGGAAGTTGGTCTGACCACCTACATTGTGAACCAATACCTAGTTGATACGCGGTTAGAGCCGTGAACGGTATTTTAAGCCATAGATTAGCAAACGTGGTATACCAATTTGATCAAACTCTTTGATTAAAGTATTATTGATGGTGATTGGCGTACTTTGGTGATTGGCGTTGTTAGTCTTATGATTTTGGTTTAACAGATGTTAATTTTGAGACAAACTTCCATTGCGTGGTGTGAAAGCTTCTTCACTTTCTGGTACATGTTTTGATGTCTGTGTGTTTTTAGGCAAATTTCATCTTCGTAGTCCAAAATATTGAGTCGCGTTATATGGACCATCTATTGACTACCATTTTTGGATGTGGTTTCGTGTTTCCACTTGAGGCTTTCAAGTGTTTTAAGGAATAGACGATATACAGCCTTGCCTTTAATTTTTGGGTTTAAACATTTCGCAAACTGACTTCAACTAATAAGTCAAATGCACGTTTGATGTCTACAAAGAGTATACGTACAGCGATGAAGTCTATTGGTTTGACTGCGCTATGATGATATGTGTAATGTTGATATGATTCAACGGTTATCATAGCTAATACTGTTCTGTGCTGTTTAGAAGTAACTTATAGGATCTTGATTTCAGTTATTAAATGAAGGCACTCTACAAACATTCAATGAAAGTGTTGTAAGATTTCAAGAAAGCAGTTGATTCAGCTTAACAATCCGGAAAGGACTAGAGGAAAACCAGCCCCAGTGGCAATCGACTCAGATTCGTCTCATCATTCATGTGCTAGCTGTCAGTAGTCTGTATGCGAACTGCCCGAGACTCGGAACTATATTGTGTCGTTTTCACAAACACGTTGGGATAGAAGATTCAAACATCTTGTTATAGATTACGTGATCATAATCACTGTACATTAACCGTTACAATACTCTTAACGTCTTTATAATAAATTGCATCTTTGATTTCGGAATGAATAAAATATTTTCTCACAACTTTTGATTAATTCAATTATTGAATTTACATCTCTATGTAGCACAACGCATAAATCACACATCGAACAATATAATTTGCAAATCAACCCTTTTGATTATATTCAACATACGTTTTATTATTCAATCAAATCCTTATTCAAATTTTTTTTTTTTGCATAATAAATTATATGCAAAATAATTCTGACACACAATTCAATAAAATATTCCAGGTAATCTTTGTACAATGTATACGTATACACAATAGTCTCAAGCCCATATGCATGTAGGTACAAAAAAGGGTTAGTGACTTTTAAAAAACGTTTCACTTCGATAATCGAACAAAAATCTTGTCGAAGGGATCAATCGATCTTGAAAAAAAAAATTGTAACATACGTAATAAAACACTCAGTTGGAACAATCTGTCTATTGTATTGTGGATGAAAACAAAATCAGGTAACCTAAATGGTTATTGTGTTGTTAAATTTCGTATAGCTGGATGGAAATGCAACAACAAAACTATCCACAGGTGTTGCATTTATATACCTTTGTGTCTTATCAATAAGAAAATATTCGGAATTTTATCTCGTGAGAATTTTTATTCTTGTTACGTGAAAAGGAGGTAACTGAAGAAGAGTCAAATATGTTGTGCTCGTATACAAAAGGGTTAAAAGGAATCATATATAGAATTACCTGATTATCTTAAAGGGCACAACCACATAATTTTAATAAGCAGATGTTTAATAATTTCCGATTTAGATATAATATAAAAGGGTTTGAGATGATTAATTTATTTAAATCAATATTTTAAGGTACGATCCGAGAGCACCGACTAGATCACCAAACGGTCGATATCTATACCTCCATCGGTTTCGATCACAAGCCTGGTTCATACTGTTGCAAGCAATTAGAAGATGCAAGATCGTTCTCTACGCCGTGAAGCCATCGTATCATTCGGTTCCGTTCAGCACGCAAAACGTGACCAAGCCAGTGTACTCGCTGTCCTTTGATATTTAATGCAAATTATTGATGTCTTAATCAGTGACCGACTTGTCAAAAATCAGTGACCGATTTGGATGAAATCTTTCTAGGTATAGTCACAACTTCATTCTTCAGACATAACTTCATTTCACCATACCAATCGAACAAGGTCGCGAAAAGACAGTTCCAGAAAGGTCACAGTTTCGTGTTGGAAATACGGACCTATATTATTACATAATGCGGTCTGATTTGCGGTGCCCAGCAAACAGATCAGCTTTTTATTGATCGCTGCGAGCCCAGGTTCCATCAACTTAGTTTAGGTTTTTTCAGACTTTTAGTGGCCTTCTACAACGAATGGTCCGTGTCAGGTTTACCTGTCAGGTTACTTAGAAAGCTAGCTAAGTTTGTCACACAGATTGTTTAGGATTGTTTTATCTTCAGGGGCTCTAGGTCTCTGCTAAGTCTTGCGAGATCTTTTTTTTCGTTAACCAAGTCTCTCACTACAACTGGGTAGCTTCTACTTTTCTATAATATACCTTGCTGGATGGGGGTACTTTCTCATGCCACTTTCTGTATACTTCCAATGAGATTTTCCAGCTCTTCTTCTATCATATAAATGTTCGAGATCGGTACCTGTAGATTGACGCTTTCTTCGACTAGCTAGCGAAAGTATTCCCAGTTAGTTTTGTTATTTGCTAGTCTTGAATGGTTTGCTTTTCTTATTGCCGTGGAACTTATTGTCATTAAAACTCGAGAGTTATATAGAAATCTAGAAGATCAGGAATTCTATTTACGCGGGTAGGCTGGTAGGTTGGCTTTCTACTGTAGTGGAACTCACATTTTAATGTTCTGCCTGCTTCAAATAGCTCAATTCCTTTGAAAGTAGTTCGATTTGATCCCCAAAATGTTTTTGCAAGTTGCTTCCAGATGAGAATTTATAGTGGTTAACTTCTGCAGTATTTCTTGCAGGACATGGTTTTCCTGACTGGGTGTTTTTTTGACATATTCCTTTTGGCTAGCCAGTTGGGTATATGTCGTGCCTTGTCTTATACTTTCACGCTATTAAGAGGGATTTAGTTTGGATAGGATGGTGTCCTAGGTTGAGAATTAAGAGTTCTGATGTTCTCTGTTGGATTTATTTTACTATTTCTCATTCTTTGCAGCTATTTCTCACTCTCACAACCTCTGTAATTTGCTGGGTGCTGATTCCCATAGCGTATACATTTAGGCTCCCTATTTCAGTATTTTTGAGTGTGGTTATATGCCTGACAGTTGTGACATTCGACTGCTATTCTTTTTAATGTCTCAATTTTGACTTTCATATTCAGGATTGCTTTACCTTATCAATGCTCTCAGTGTTGTTAAATGTTGGCATGCATAAGGTTAGGCTGGTTTTGGTATAGTTACTCTTTCATCTTTTGAGTTTTTAGTAACCATTTTCTTCAGAATGCTCACAGCATTGATGGTTTTGAATCCTTTCTGACTAAGTTCCTCAATTATTTCTTCAGTTGGGCATGTATGATGTATGATGGTGGCCATAACTTTGATTTGTTGCTCTGATTTGTTTTCATATGTGAACTATTCGATATTTTGAGCACTAATTACATTTGCTAACAATCTGTAGGTTTCTGGATCATCTGCATTCACTTTCCAGACATTTATATTCGGTGCAGTGATCTTATATTTGTCGTTTGGAACTATTTTCACTATTTTTTTTAATTATTTCGTATTCACGAACATTAAGTATATTAATGGATGGAGGTGCTATCTCCTTATGCATTGATTCATTTAACTCTCAATTTCTTGGTTTAGACACGTTCAATGTGTTAGCAGTTTGAAGTTGTACATTCTTCTTTCCTTTAACTAGGTACTTGCATTAATTTAATTCAGAGCAAATATTAACTAGTTCCATTTTGGGAGAGGACTTGACAACTCAACAGTGGGTGCATGTACACAGACAATTGACAGGTTGGCTAATCTCATGTACAATTGAAGCCTATACATTCGAATATCGTTTTTACCTGTGACCCAACGAGTAATCCAGCTACAAGATTTCCGAGGTTATATCCACTGTGTAGCAACGTATTCCTTTGGGACACATGGTCTCCACTTTTAGGCCTTCGAGTTTCCTGGATCGCTACAAGTTACTTTTTCATACATGTGATAACGCCCCACCCACCTGGATGCCCCCACCCAAAGGGCCCGCGCGTTCATAAGACGAGATACCAAACTATACTAATCTTTAATACCCGTACATATATACAATTGCCTAACCACCTTTGAAATAAATCATTAAGCACGAGGTAGAGTGTCTATATATATATAGGCTGTACATATAATGTAGAAGAAGTAATTGACTATAAATCATCTCGTGTAATCAATCATCTTATCTTTGGTACACACATATATACGCGCGTTCTTCTCATTTTACACCGACAGTAATAATTATACGATGTAGTATAAAACTGAAATCACGCACTCTAAACAGAAGTTAAATCAATAAAAAGATATCTTGAAGACGAAAAGCTTTGTTTTTGATGAGTATCTTCAAAACAGACTTCAAAAGAATTTTTATTAAACGAAGACAAGATAATTTGATTAATTATTAATTTTTTTGTTTCATTTGTCTTTAGGAGATTCCTTGATTTAAGTAATTTTTTTTCTTTAATTTTATTAAAAAAACTATTATTAAAGAATTATAACATTGTGATAATGAAGATGATTGATTAAAGTTTACATAAGGTACATATACAGTTGGTAATGTATTATATACTTAAGGCTTTATAGAGTAGAATGATTGTTAACATAATTCTCTTAGAATATCACCACAGTAACCCCAGTGCATGTCGTAGGAGGGGACTATATCTGGTCTGAAAGCTGGGATTTACGACCCGCATCCACTAAAATTGTGAGTGTCAAAATGTCAATCGGATACCGCCAACATAACGACCAACCCCAGTTTAAGTACCCGGACACCGTTTGATGGCCTTATCAAATGTATGAAAATTATCGCCTGGAATTTGTAGCTATCCAACAAACTCGATTGCCTAAAAGTGGGCAACTTTGTACATTGGACCACAAGTCAAAAAGGCTGTGTCAGACTTCCAAACAATCAATAATCGAATGTGTGAGCTACGCGTCTTCATGAGATTATAGCCAACTCGTCAATTGAACTTGTACATACGCCCATACTGATTAAACCAGTCCCATGATTCAAACTAATTTTAATAATTTGTAAGATAATCATATGGGATAATCATATGATGATGAATATTGATTTGATTGCTAGATTTGACAGAAATTAAATCGACTTAAGTTATAATAAAGGACGATTTCAGAGGTTTAGCACTTGGTTTTCGAGTCCGGATTATTACATAAGTTGGACCCAAGACAAACTGCGGCTGAAAATAGAAAAGAATCATCAAACAAATTGCACGATAGATCATCATCTCAAAGTGGCAAGTACATTTTGTCCTCACAAAAACATCCATTTGGAAACATGGACACATCCAGGAAAAACATTTGAAAGCCAAATTGGACATGTGTGATTTTTATCCTCACTACGGTGATAGTTTTAGTATAAATCGAAAGTGAAACATGAAGAGAGCTGAAAACAGTATTCCTTTCAAGATTAAATTGTCCAGTCTAGTTAACATCATGCTTTGAAATTTGATAAAGGCAAAAAATTAGTCTTCAGCTGATCACCCTATTCTGCATTGGTATATATTGTTGGTTTTTTGATACTTTATAACTTTAGGTCGCTGGGTCGCTGAATAACATTTACAAATATAACATTGCCTGGAATTTTATCTCATGGTATTGTAGATTGGAATACGATGTCATCGCAACAGCAGTAATTAGTAATAGTAAATCGTAGTTTATTCTTTGATCCGTATTATAAACCACCCTTCGACCCTTTCTTATAAACCACCTTACTATAATTTGAATCTTTTCGTGCTACTATCGTTTGGAAGTTTCAATTTTCATCTTGTTAAAACTAGAAAGAAAGCATAATTCATTTAACTAAGTCACTAGGCACCTTCCAATCAAATTGATTAATTTTAATTCTGTCCCGCTGCTCGGTCTTTGCTGGCCACATTTTAACTCATTATTAATAGCTCACTGCCGACTGCCTTTGACGTTTTTCCGTTAGATTGGGTTTCCGTTAAATTCGTATACTTCGGTTGTACTGTAGCAAAAATAGGCGATACGGAAGAAGAAACCAATCGAGGCATCAACAAGACCAGAAATACGTTCAAATTTCACATGTCATGGATTGCATCCATTCTGTCCAGTAAAACAAAACTAATTGTTTATTGCATCATACACGGAAGATCACACAACAACTACAGGTATTGGTAAGCAAATGAAGAATAAAATGCTTCTGGCCAGATAATAATGAAAACTAAAGAGATTATGTATCCATCAGACATTAAAACCGAAATTAGAAAGCGCAAGTAGAAACCTTTGAAATGGAATTGACAGGGAAAGAGAAAAATCGGAGGACCAGTAATGAACTGGAATTGAACAGTGCTAGTCGAAGCGACAGAATATATAGTCAGATGTCAGCTGCTGGTGATCGTATTTGGCCTTGATATATTGCTTATTTTCTGATACTCTAAACTCTATAGTCACTAGATATCTGATTCTCCTTTAGAAATATTACACTGCCTGATCTTTCAGTGATTATAGTAATAGCTATTTAAAGTTTCTTCTTTGATCTGTATGAAGCGCTAGTAGCACTACATCGCATACTGGCCTTCGGTCCCTTACCAGCTGTATTCAGATATCAGAACGATTATACAATAATGTAAAACCATTGTTTTTCTCTGGCAAAAGTTTTATAAGCCCCATAAGTTTCAACCTGCAGTAATATCAATAACAAGATTCTGACGTTGCCATCGCTAAGAGATTTCAATTGTCTTCTTGTTAGCTCTAGGAAGGAAGAAATCATTCAACTGTGTCGCCGGACAATTTCATCTTACTCTTTACAGCAATATTAATATATTTTTTGAGGTTTTCCAATCAATTTAATTTTAACTGATACTGTTCAGCACCGTTGCTCTGTTGCCTTTGTTCCGATCTTGCTAACCCTGCCTTTTGTACATTCTTAACATCGGTCTGTCGGTTACGAAATTGTGACAGTTTTCAATTAGTTTAGGCTTGTCTTACTTCATTTAGCCATGCTGATTTAGCTGGTTATTTAACTACTTCCAGCTTTCGCATGTGATCCAAACCAAGTCTGTTCATCGGAAGCTGAACATGATGATTTGTTTCATTTATTCACAGCTGATTTCGCTCCTGTAGTGTTTCTTCGACTTTTTGAAATCAACTAACGAGCTCCATCCGGTATAGCTTTCTCTTATGATCAGCTCTTTATTTTTGTTCTAAGGTCAGCATGATTTTATCTCTCGTTCGGATTCTGGAACAATCTGTCGCATATCTGCTGCATTGCTTTTAGAGCTGTAACTCGTCTTCCATGCACCAACTATTTCTTATCACTCAAATTAAATTTTCAAACGTTGAATGAACGGCCATCAGTTAAGCCAGCCATTAATTTTAGCATCCATAATCGTCTTTTCAAGATTTAAGAACCTTTGATTGGTCACTTCAAATTACCCATTTGCCATTTTACTATATCCACTTTAGTATAGTTAAGAATATTTCGAACATTTCGCGGAATTTCTCACTCACTTCTGATATAAAATAATGTTTGTTATTTCAACCTTTTTAGCACCATGTATCGATTGTTCGATCCTCACTCTTGATTTCCGGTCAGCATTAAGGTTTTTAAATTTTTTTCTAAAATACTCATCATTTGTTGCATCGCTTCCAACTGTCCCATGTGTTTATTTGTAGTTATTTGAAGAATGGTCGTTCTGGTAAATGTTGGACACTCGTCTGGATCCATACTTTTGTCTAACAAAGTTTGTTGTAGCCTTCAATTAATATAGCTTTACTATACTGTATGAAAACCCCTTACGTTCAGCTCGTTTTCTGCTCCAGTTCGCCTGTTTCTAGACCATTGTAGAAATGTCCATTTGTTTATTATTTACCTCGAATACAGGGTTCATGTTGCTTTTCAATTATAAACATTTAATTATTCTACTGACCCAGAGATGTCACTCGAGTACGTCAGCATATCGATTTTACTAGTCTTTATACTTTATTTATTATAAGTGCCAGCACGCTTTTCAACCCATTTGTCGATGTTATGCATGCTAATTGGTTGGGAATTCCTATTTTTCATTGCGTGGATTTACATTTTGTTGAATGTCGAAGCCGAAATATACTGTAAATTATACCGAAAAAGGCTGTGTATCCTTAAATAGTGACGCATGAAGATAAAATACTCGACCGTTTATAATACGCGGTACATAAAATCGGTCTTGTATCAATGATGTACGTTCAATTCGCTACTTTTCCCAACAGCGATGAATTGCCGAACGATTTATTATTCATTCGTTATATGACATTATGTGAAAGGGCTTCTACAGGGTGGAGCGAAAGTCCCGGAACCATTTTGATTCTGACTGGCCATGGTAAATCGCCATTTCGCGAAATTAGTCTTCGTGGAAATACCTCATTCAATATGTGAATCCCATCTTGCTGAAACCACATGTCCTCTAGTCCTTGCTCTTCCATTTCAGGCACAAGAAAATTTCGAATAATGTCTTGGCAGCGTTCGGTAGTTGCAGTAACTTTAGGTCATTTAATTCATACATAAGTCTAAGTTCGTACATAAATCTACGCCAATCGGTCCGACAGTCAAAAGTCCTCGATTTAGCTGTAATGGTGCAATGAGTTGGAAGGGCATTAAGTCCCAAAAACGATAGTAAAGATTAGAAACACAAATCGACAGTTCGATATTTTCTACTTCTCTTCGTCCTCTTCGGTAACCACATATAATGTATCAGCCAATTATTTCTGTCAGACCACATCGAAATGTTTGGTTTAGATTTTTACCGCCAATTTCAATTTCATTATTTTACTGGTGCCGGTAAGTTTCAAACCAACTATTCTCATGAGATTTTCACGCGCACCGAGATCAAATAAAAAGTTTTCGGTTAAGATCAAAGCACCCGTTAAGTACAAACGAGTAACAAATAAATTAAATTAGCGACGTCAATATTCCCATAAGGTGTTAGCTTATATAAGATTATGGTGTACTTGCATCGTGCGATACAAGCATAAAAGTCGGATACTTATCGGCAACACTACACATTTAAACCAACAGATCAAACCACATTCAGCAAATCAATCAATTAATAGTTTTGAGTACAAATCGAGGTACTGATTTGATTGAAATGATTAAAAATCAATTTTCTTATGTACGTCTGTCTATCGATATACCTCAAAGTTAATATCTAACCGCACACTGCAATGATGAATGAATGAGTAATTCGATTCACGTACACACACAATCTATATACACAATTTAGTTGTAACTCGACTCAAACTATAAATAAATGTAATAAAATTTAATTGTAATTACATTTCTTATGTCGAGTACAATTTTTTTTGCTTTAATACTCGTACGTGCATATACGTCGATGGGGACAGAACTGTAATTATTCGTACACATAAATATACGAAATTTGGGAAACCGAAGATAATTTTGTCATATATGTTTATTATAAACAGATGGTTTGGTGCCCAACTGACAATCATTCTAGATACTCTGAAACATTGTCTTTGCAGTTCATGTGTACTTGGGGTAAAATTAGCAAGTAAATGGGAAATTGTTTCAATTCGATCCGACTGCAAGATTATATATACATCGGCGTTGTAAATCATATTATTTGACATGTTTTTCAAAAAAATGCTGGTAGCTCGAATTATACGAGTGGTGATGGGAATGAACACACCAACGACCTATATACAGTGCAAATTCAATGGGTTAGAATTGGGCCTATAGACGATACAATACTATGTTACATCCAACTAGGTGGACGTTTTCATCATTGTGTCAGCATTGCAAAGTCACCAGACCATTTCAACCATCACACAAGAGAGTGCAAAAATACATTTTTGGTTAGTAAATTTTTTTTATTTATTTTATTACTATGCAATCTGTTTTGGGTCTTATTTACGTCCTTACCTTGTGCTTTGTAGCCAAATCGAGGACGTACGTCTAAAGGTTCGATTTACGATACCATCTGCACATTGGATAGCTCCATGACAGCCTATAGTACTGATATGGAAGATGGGTCGGCCATGGATTCTGCACTCCAACAGGGGGTTATAGTTGTGTTCATTTACACCACCGATCTTAGTCAAGTGGTAAAAATTCCTTTTTGCCGCAGCTTTAACCACTGCAGTAAAATTTGCTAACCGCACAATTTCAAAGAATTGTGAAGTTCTTTGGTCACCAAGTACCCCGGTTAGCACCACTTGATTATTTTTTGTGGCGTTGCGTGAAAGTTATAAGGCGTATGCTTATCATCCACAAACAATTCAACAAATTAAAGACAACATTCGAGCTTAAATAGAAATTAATGAGACGCTCTTATTGGAAAAAGTTTATCATAAATTTTGATGTTCGGATGCAGGCCTGTAGACGAAATCGCGGTGGACATATGAACTATATTGTTTAGGAGAAGGACCAAACAGATTAGGCTATAATACTGCTGCATTATCGAGTGCATGAGCTAATTCACATTGTTGTGTTACGTCAAGCATTTTGTTACTGTCCGGTAATACGTTATGTATCGTCTTTTGTGGTTGGTATACTAGACTACATGGTTGAGTGTTCGACCTGTTTTGTGATGTGCTTTATTAATGGTATAAGTGAATTCCAATCCATATTTTAAAATAGTACTGTAGATGGACTATTTTCAACAATGGTAACTGCTCCAACACGTTTTGTTCTCATTACACACTGTGTCAACACGTCACAGTCGCGTTGTTTTATTTCATCTATACTCGAATCAGTTGGGTTAGCAGAACTCAAATTTAAAATTCTATTTGTCTATTGGAGGTGCTGATTGACTCAGTTTAAATAAAATTATGAAAATCTGATCCACACCAAACCGATAACGAAGTAAAGTTTTAATTGTTTGTCTGTCCATTGAGACTCTTAAGACGAATGCTTATATCTCAAAATGTTCAACCAAAGTGGCTAACAGTAGATACGTTTGAGTAATTATATTCTTTATCTGTTTGAGTTTGGATCTCTCGCTTGAACCTTCTATATCAGTATACTGTGAACAAGTACCGAACATTACGTTAAGCTTCGTTTTAACAATATGTGCACAGTATAGTGCAGTAATGTACATAAATAAGGCTCTCGTGATGAGCATGGGTATAGCCTATCATTTTAAGACTAATAACATTATTTGTCTATCAAGTGTCCTAAAGAACAACAGCAATTTCCTGATGTTGATTCGCTCGTTGTATAGTGTTCCTCATCTTATTATCACTTATCAAGCTGAAATCAACTGATAATACCGCTTCGGTTGGATTCGAACTAGCTTTTATATTTAAATGCTACTACGTATACCGCGTACTATTACCACTCGACCACTGACAATTGTGATGTTGTGTGCGTTGATATAGACACATTCGTTACAATATTAAAAAGCGTGTCTATTGAACAACAATGCGTAAAAATATCGATTAACAAAACGACATTATACATCTACGTTGTATATATTCCACCTGACACATCAATCGAAATCAACAAAATGGCTGATCAATCTGACCTTATCTTAATCAACGTTTTTCCTGCATATATGACAACATGTTCGCTGAGTTTTAAGCCCGAAGACGTTACTAAATACGAAAATCTCCACCACGCTAGCGTAGGGAACCTCTCCATTGCAATACCACATGTCACAATAGAAGATATAAACAAGGCTCTGAAAACATTCGGCTCTGAATACTTGCTTCTTTTTTGAAAGATTACACCAGTTTGGAACTACCTCTTTGCATGCTGTTCAATCAGTCGCTGAGATTGGGAGAGTTTCCTAAAAAAAGGAAAATAACCAGAATAACCCCATTAAAACTGGGGATAGAAGTGATGTATCATGTTATAGAGGTATAACGTCGATTTTATCTATACCCAAATTATTTGAACTTGTAATATGTAATTCCTTCAAAGAAGTGGTGCCTCGACATGTCTCGACACCTATAGAGATTAACATCTACAAACCTTATTGAATTCACCACGGCTCAATCAAAGTTATTGAAAGCCACAAGCAAGTTGTAAAGCACTAGAACGGTTATAATCATTAAGGTTCTCAAACAACTATGTGGATTGGTTTAAAACTTACTTAAGCAACCACATCTAATACATCGACTTTGATACCAGCAGGTCAAAGCCAATTGAAGCTACATCGGGTTTTCCACAAGGTTCCCATTTTGGTCTTTGGATTTTGGACCATTTTCATCGATGCAATCACTGAAGTCATTCTACACTCTAAAATTTTAATGTTTGCTGACGACCTCAAAACAGAAGGAAACTGTCGAGAACTTAAGCTATGCCGAGAAACTTCAAGAGGACATTGACAATGTAGCGATATGGTGTGAGTCAAATCTTCTTAGTCTTAACATCAATAAGAGTAAGACTTTATCATTCCACCGGCAATTAAATCCAGTTTTAAAACATTACGAAGTAAACAATATGCCACTAAAACGAGTATCAGGGATCAAAAACCTCGGTGTTATTTTCTTGGGAAAATATGAGCAGTAACAAACATATAGAACAATGTGTTGCTAGATCTTATTCTATGTGGGGTTTTATTAAACGATGGACGGGAGATATTTATGACCATGAGACAGTCAAGATTCTGTTTTCGCATACGTGTGGTCGCAATTGGAATATGCTGTTACTGTTTGGAGTCCATTGTATGATATAAACATCAGTAAACTAGAAAGTATTCAGAAAAAGTTTTTCCGTCACTTAACTTGGAAAAGCGGTTGGGAATATGATGTTGGGAGTTGCGTCAGGGCAATCAGCACCATTCTCCCTTCTCCGTTAGTTGTATTTACTTGTCTGTTTAATTTAAACGTTGTAAGCACACATATAACTCGTTGTACTAGCTCTTTGTTATAATGACAATGCCTTTTGAAACTCAGAGCACCAATAAATTATAAAGGTGTCGCTGTTATGTGTAGTTTTTGGAATAACGACAATTTTGAAACATTTTCTTTGAATATGAATGTACGGAAAAGTATTTCAAAACTCAATGCCACTAGGGTCTCCGGTTTAAACTGCATTCACACAAATACTGACACATTCAACTACTGAGTCGTGGTTTTTGGTCACCATCGAGAATCGAACCCACCGGAATGACAGAGCAAACACGCTACTTTTTCTGGCACCAAACGTGATATCCGATCAGCACTGATCTCAACAGAATAACATTTCTTGACCTGTCATCATACAATTTGTCTTACATGATTAGTGTCGTATCACTATATTAGTGACCCTATTTGAAAAATAAATTTAATTCCAGCTAATTTTATTTTATATGAATAGCCACCAACACATGCTCAGTTTACTGATAGTCTATGCCAAGTACATTTTCTTTTTGTTGAATGCCACTGAACGATGTGATTAACAGAGTGCAATGCACCAGCCAACTTTATTCAATATTTTTGATAGTTTAAATATGAAAGATGAGCAATTTGATGTTTGGAGCCACAAAATATGTAGTAATTGAAGTAGTTCCGTGCAATAAATACGAAAATTAACAATTTTTCTAAGGTAGTGGCCCGTCAATAGTCCAAACCTTGTATTTTTGTGTACATCGTCCTGCTAATTTTGAAGTACGAATTCTTTTGTGTGACTAGATATGTACCCTGCGTACAGTACGAATTTGAACCCCCTTCTAAATTCTGAGAAAATGAGAGTGTTACTGATGTGATGGTGACCATACTGTTGATGTATATTCCAAGATTGATCGAATAAAGAAGGTTGTGGAAAAGTTTACAATTTCGTTTGATGTAATCTAGCATATATTATGATTCAGAATTGATTTTTCTAATCTGAATGAAAACCTCACCCCGCCCAGAGTTTATTTCACCTGTTCAAATAATGCCTTATGTTAATGTTTAATTTACAATTTTATCCACCATGCATCATCGCTTAACGCACCACTTGCGGCCGGTGGAAATTTTTCGGAAATAGTTTGTGAATTAACTCTATACAGCTTTCACAACTCTGGTTTTGGGTCCAGATTAGTTTTATCAACTAGTTGAGTATTAATCTAGTTATTCGTTGGACTATCAACAGTACAAGCAAGTCTAACGCACTATAATTTGCCAAACGTTGATTATAGAACACATTAACGTTGATCTGCGAATCAAACGAACATAATTTTCTGATTCCATTACAGTCGGTTCAAATAGTCGTTACAATCTGTCGTAAAGTATACTAAAACCACAACAAATGTAATAATTTTAAAGGATTTGATGCTAAACTATGCACTTACATATGAAACACAAATTTATTTAAAAATAATATGCTAGTGACATCTAGCGACGAATAGAACAAACTGCGTTAGATTATGTCGATAATACAGATTAGTAAAACATTGAGACCGTACACAATACGTAATTTAAACTCTCCTTTTAAATATTGTTCTTCCTTCTTCCTTAACTATTTGTAAAATTAATCAGTAGTTTAACAAAATTAATTAAAAATACAAATAAATTAAATCGAGTTAAGCATATAATTAACAAATCTTATTGGATTTATATATTATTCTTCCTTATCCTCGTAGGGTGGTGAATATAATTCGATGTGTCTCGGGTTCATGTCTAGGATAAACAAAATATTGAATAAAATCAGTTTTCAACAAACGATTACATAAATTAGCAGTCCCACATAATTCGCTAAAAATAATTAATTTTAAATAATAAAATAATTTAAAATATGACCTACCGCAACACACCTTTCGAATTATCGTGCAGTAAATTTTAATTTGAAATGCTCTCCACTACCTCAATTAAATATCGATCGAAACTGCTAATTAAAACCTACAAAAAATTAGCATTCGTGAATAAACTTAAGATTAAAAGTAGTTTATAATTAAAATGACAGACACACGTTATTATATCTCATATTTATTAGTATCTTGAGTATAGAATAAATAAATAATTTATATATTTTATTATTGATTAAAGCTTATAAATTTTTAAATTAGATTAATAAAACAGGAATGTATAACTTCTATTAATTTCGATACTGGTGGTATCAAGTATTTTTCAACAGATTTATGTAATAAGATTAAGATAAGCTTAAGTGAAGTTTATGCACTTGAAATATTAATTATAGTATGGAGCTACATGTAGTGCGATTTCTAGATTTGTGGGAATTTCTGGCTTAGGTACTACTTAAGAAATCGAGGATAAATGAGGACTGAGGTTTTCTATAGGTGAATAAACCTATATATTATAATAATTAATTATGAGGGTCCTTTTTTCGATCAATTTTGGAATATGCATCCACAATATGATCATCACATCAGTATCAGTCTCAGCATTGAGATTTCCGCCTTATTAGGATCGATGTATATAAAAATAAAATATTTGGAACAGAGCGCAGCCACTGTCTTAGAAATGTTGTTGATTCTCTTATAGATTGCATGGAACTACTTCAACGGTTTTATCTTTGGGGCTCCGAACGTCAAGTTCTAAACGAAATCCAGAATCGTATAGAAGAGTTATCGTAAAGGTGACATTCAACAATAAGAAAATGTACTTAGCATGTGAGAAATTTATTTAACGCCGACTATCAGCTTTATCTCAGTGGAAATGTCTTCAGATAGGACAATCGACCGTATTAAGATCGCCAAAGAAGGAACTGGCGAATTTAGACTACATTACATAGACTTTGTGCTTCGAGAAAATATTCCGAACTATACCGCCCTCAAGAAAATATTGAAGGAGCGGAAACGGAAGCACTATACAGTTCTTCACAGATGGCTCGAAGCTACTCGGTAAAGTAGAAGCTGCAGTTCGTCTCCTTGATCACTGCAGCGTTTACCAGGCAGAGGTGATAGCGATTGAGGAGGTGCTGAATTGGTTGAGACATATAATGTGCTATCCTCCACTGATATCGCAATCTATGTGGAGAGTCAGGCCGCAATTTTGTCACTGGATTCTGCTATTCTGACGTCTATAGAGTGGCAATAGGTTGCCACTTGTCTCTGAATCATATGAGGGAGCATTTGAATATTCCGATAGTCCGGGTTGCTGGCCACTTGGACGTCATGAGGAACTGCAAGGTAGACGAACTATAGCGAGGTATGGTACAACTCTCTAACTGCTACTGAAAGGGCAAAGTTGACTCGGCGAATGAAAGGTGGACGAACGCCCTCCCATGTAGTGTAGCAACTGTAGGGCAAGTCTGGCCACAGCTGGAATTGAACCGCTCAAAGACACTGATCTCCCTATACGAAAACGTGAACATGAAACGATTGTGGAGGCACTTAAATAACACTGCCTCCTTGGAGAACATGCGAGTAGGCTAGGACTAGAAGAAATGACTTTTGCAGAAACTGTATGGACGAAAAGGAGGAAGAGACAGTAGTCCACCTCAAACGCTCATGCCTGGCTTCGGCACACAAAAAACATGAATATTTGGGTATAAGTTCTTAATGGACTGCCTCTCTGATCTCGAAAACTCTAGGGCGCGAGATTTATTACGCTACATCTAAAATGTAGCTCAATCTGGTTCTCATAAAGGTAATAAGGAAGTAAGATCCTGTGGTATCACAACGGACCGTCGCCGGTCTAAGTGTGCTGTAGCAGCCACTCAACCTAACATAACCTATTGTTAAATGTTTGTGGTGGAGCAGATTTATATTCTATATGTGTAACCCTGCAGATCGTTGGCGAGAGTAATGGTATGTTAATCCTCAGATGACGTAATTGACCAGTTTTGGATAGATATTCTGTCTAAATTTCAAACTTGATGGCCAATATTTAAGATGAGATTTTTTTCTATAGGTATACAATTTAAGTTGATGCGCCATTCTTCAATTTCCTAACATTTGCCTTCTTCGATATTGAGAAACAAATTTGTTTTATATACTTTACAGTAAGAACTGATGATTGTTCAGTGGCCTATTTGAGCTCAAGATGAAATGATTTGTAGTTAGATTTTTTTGTTGGGTGACTGCTACCGCACACTTAGACCTGCGATGGTCCATTGTGATACCACTTTATATGTACGGTTATAGGTCAAATTTTCATTGAACCATCTGCGCATTGCATATCTCCATGTCAGCCTACAGTACTGACATGGAAGATGGGTCGGCCCATGGATTCTAAACTCGACAGGGGATCCAGATGTATTCATTCACACCACCGATCGCACCGCCCAAACGATCGATGGTGAAAAATCCCGTTTTGCCACACTTTAAACAGTGAGCCACCTGGGCGGTTTGATAGGCCTCATTGACTTTGGAAAGTTCTTTCATAACCAAATTTTTAAAAATTTCAGAACCGTTTCATTACGTCAAGTTCTTTTCAACAGAAGACTTCAAATGCAGATTAGTGAAGTACATATTATTCAGCAAACCTATAGGTAAAGAAGGGAAAATATGAACACGTTTTAAACAATAAAATTTATCAGAGCGTTTCGATAAAATTCGACAACCGTAAAGTTTGATGTATTTCCTTAATTGCCGGAACATATCTGGTACTCTATGGTTCTTTGAGAAGCACGAAATTTTCTTACTTTGTCGCATAGCCACAATATCATTTTACTATTATATCACAACGCAAGACTTTACGCCATGTGCCAATTAAAGTTAAAATTGAACCACTCAAAATGCCCAGTTCATTCAGACAATAACTGCGAAAACGACAGCTCCTATTGGCTTCTCTGCACAATGTCAAACAAATATAATTACTAAAATTTAGGCAAATGGTCTGAAATTTAATTAGAAATCTAATAATTAGTATCATTTCATCAGCACTAACTTTAACTCGAAGACAAACTATTAAAATTATTTGAAGTATTGCGGTGTTTCGTAAACTTCACACAAATCTTCTTATCAGTTATACACTTAGCTGCGGCACAGAGAAATGCAATGGTACACGTAATTCGGGCCTCTAGCTGTACGTTCTGCGATTTGGCTTCAGAATTAAGGCCATTTTCTAAACATTTTCTAGGAACAGGCTTGGATTATATCCTTTAACTCGCCTGGTATGCGCAGTATACATTTGTAGTATCTTAATTTAGTTGGAACTGGAGGTATCGAATATCAATTGCGAAATAGGAGCAAAAAGGATTCTTCCAGATCATTCAGAGCTTTTAGTTCGAAATCAGTTATAAGCCTCTCCAGTGTTTATTAATATTTTTGTTCCTTTTGCATTTTAATGAGGTCCTGTTTCGTTTAACCCCTTTTTTTGAGACGGCTGGTTGGATGTGGGTATACTTAAATATAAGCTTTTGCGGTTTATATAAGAGAGAACAACATAAGGGTACGATTATCTTTAGTGCAGTCCTCATAATATTAACTTTCTTCATCATTTTTTGAATCATAAACGAGATCATTGGTAATATACACTCTTAGAAATTTTGCTGCGATTTTCGTTGTAAATCTTGCATCGCGGCACATACGAAGTAATCGCGTATCATAATTAGATACAAAGAATGAATCGAAACTGTTTTTGGTGTAATTGCATCTAAAACTCATGTTTTACTTGCATCGAAAACCTAATACAATATAATTAAAGCCATACATGGTATTAAGATTCAATTTAAATCGAAATCTGTAGTCCAAAAATCAACCAATATATAAAATAACGCAATACAGAAAAATGTTACAACAAAACATTAACCCGTTGTGTATTCTCAATTATATTTTATCTAGGTATTGACTATATTTTAGGAACCTACGTCCTACTTGAATGATTGGGTTAGTAAAATTTAACTTTGTTTGTTTGTAGTCCTCGTTAAATGTTGAATCGAAGCAGACGAATTCTAAATTTATTTCGCTTAAACAATATATAATCTAATAAAAATATCGCGACCGTGGTTTTATTTTATATAGTTAAAATAAAATTTCAAATTTAAAAAAATATTTAAGTGAGTGAAAAAAACTTTTGTTTCAATTTACAAATTAAATAATTAATAAATCAATTAATTATAAAAATTAAAACAATGGAATTAAAAAATAAAGTTGTAACCAAAATTGCATTTCGTCTACAAACGTGGACTAGTTTAGGAGAACGAAGATTTACTATATCAGGTATTTATATATTTTTCATTAATTATTTATTTTAAATAAAAAAACATCTCGAGTTATTTTAAAAAAGGAAAAAAATGGAAGAACAGCGTGTCCGATTTTTTACTATACGATACAATTCTGCATCGAAAGAGTTCTTTTCCTCTTAAATAAAAAAAACATGCTTCGAAAAAATTACACGGACTATCTGACATGGAAAGAAGAGCAGCGGTTAGGGAAAGTGCCATTTTATTGGTAAAAAGGTTTACATACCACTCTGAACGTATTCACATTCCATCATTAGCATGTGCTATGATTGAATTATTTCTTCAATTTAAATCGGTGGATGATGAAGGGATTGTAAGAAATCTAAAAGTTAATAATGTATCTAAATTTAAAATTGATTTCACTTTTACAAAAATTTTATTGTAAGCTTGACCTAATCATTGCCAACTATTTTTATTATTTTAGGAATTGCTGTACAATAGAAAATTAAGTAGAGGCTATTTATTTTATATCACGATTGCAAAGATTAAGATTAAAACGCTATACTTATTAGAAAAGGAAATCTAAAAATTTTGCAGAACCTCAACTTTTATTACAAATTGACCATTAATAAAGGCAAATCAAATTAAAATACTGCGCTCCAGTATATAAACTTCCATTTATCGAAAGTGAGTTTAATTATAAAAAGGCTTTTTCATCCTCGGAGAAAAGTTATTTAATTTAAGTAATAAAGTATTTATAAAAATGTATATCTAAAATAAAATATGAATTTTAAATTAAATAAATATATTGTCTTATTGAACCAGTTCCTTATAAATAATAAATTTTGAATGATTTTCTATAGCAAATTACTTTACATTTGTTATTTCAATATAAATCACATCGTAATATTTTCAAAGCAACTTTGATTCTCGTCATATATTAAGAAGCAAATAAAATAGAATTCTCATTCGTTACAAGTCTGATTTGAATTTAACTTAAAAATGTAACTAGCATCCAATCAACTAGTGACTCAATTTACATTATACCGCGGTTTTCAATGTAAATAGCATCGATTTAATTTTTAAAGCTATTTTGCATCCATCTGCAGATTACGATGCAAAATATATTGAAATTAAATCCGATTTAAATCATGCTTTGAATTTTGCAAACCGTCGTAAATAACTTCAACTGACTTTTCGATACAAAGTTTGTATTTAAATTCGAAGCAACCATATGTTGGACGTATATGCGATGCTATTTGCATTGTATATCAAAAATATTTTTAAGTGTGTAGCGAATGACAGTTGTGTTCTAACAGCGCTATCATCTATGGTTTATTGGCATAGGCAAGTGTATCATATCTCCACACAACATAATTTAATGGAGTTAGATAAGACAATCTATAGGTGGCCAATACATAACCATTACGTGAAATTAATGTTTCATCAAATATTTTTTTGATTAAATTAACTAAATCCAGTGCTGAGTGGCATGTGACACCGTTCTGTTGGAACCACATATCAGCAAGTTTAAGGCTAGCCAATTGAAGTATAAAAACGAAAAAATGTCTCTATCCTGTTAACTGTAACATTCCGTCCATTCTCGTTTTTGAAGACATATGAACCCATGATTCAGCCGATCCATAAAACGCGACAGTGATTTTGTCTAGATGTACTAGTGTTTCGGTAAAATTTTGTGAATTATTTCAACCCGAATCCTGGATTTTTTCACCCATTCAACTGAAAGTGAACTTCAAATTGGCAGTGTGTACGATGGTCGGATGGCTTTAATTATAGCACAAGTTGAATTTTATAAGCGCATGGACACATCTCCAGTTATAGTGTTCGTGGTGCGAATACGATCCATAGTTAGCCAAATTAAACGTTCTAATGGACCGTTAAATATGTACGTAATGCACGATGGGTTTGGTAAACAAATCCATTATTTTAAACAATTACATTGGAAGCAACTACTGCTATTCGATGGAATTCTATTCAAAAGCTTATGTTCTGCAACCAATGCTCATATCCAGCGTAAAAAATTTAAAATATGTAAATATTAATGACATCTATGTTTTTTTATGTTTTTCTATGATACAACCATCTATTGACAAATTTATTTATTGTATTCTGAAATTTCAATTACAAATAGAAATATTTAAGCTTTGGAGTCTATTTTTACTAGATATAAGTGCGAATACATATTCGGATACCTGGCTTATATCGATTGTGAATTGACTGGTTGGTAAATCGATCAAGAGTTGTCGCTGGCAATAGCCACTGGCAATAACATTTTGTAGCCAGCAGAAGTGTTGACTTGACCCTTAACGGATAAATGCGAGACATGCAAAAGTATGACATTCAAAAGTTGCATCATGCATGTATTAAATGCCTCAAAACGCTACAATCACGACGATGAGTAATAGTTCTCGTCATAAATTTATTGATAATCCCAATTATTGTACAAGTACCCTGGTTCAATCACATAGTGTATATGTTAATGCGGACCGAATAATGCAGCGATTACTCAAATGAGTTCGAAAATAGTTATCTAGCATACTTAGGACCTAGCATACCAACGTCTTTAGTGTTATTCTTCCAACTTAGAGATGGCTTGGATTGATCTATTGAGTTTGGCTACAATTTGTTTTGTAATCGATGTAAATTGGAAATCCGAACGTAAACGTGTGTGTGTCTAATGGGTTTACATTTTGGATCGTAATTAATTTAAACATTTTTGCGTTAAACTCTAACTATGGATGGAATCTGTTTCTATCTTTGCAATTTGATGAAGGTCTCAAAGCACTCCCAAATCTCACGCGCTTCTATTATGGTTGTAGGTCCGATTTACGTAGAGCCATCTGCTATTATCGCAAAGTTAAATGCCAATCTTTAGAACTGATACGGAATTTTGCACTCTAATAGAGCACCACAGATATGATCAACACAGCTCTGTTGATGAAACTTCCTTTAGACTCTGCTTTAACAACTGCTCCATTTGGTCATTTTTTACATGTTACAATTGTTTACCTTTTTTACGGTTAGTAATCATCATAACCATAATCAAGAAAGTGAATTTGCCTAAACTAACAAACAAGAGAACAAATTGGGATGTTTTCCGGAAGCTAGTAGAAAACAGTACGGTTTTACAAGTACCAATTAAAACTCCGACACAACTCGATGATCAAGTAGAAATATTAAATAATAATATAATTCAAGCAGCGTGGCAGAGTATGCCCATTAGTCAATATAAAGTGCCAAAGAAAAACAACTTTTCATTGGAAGTGAGAGATTTGGTTAGTGAAAAGCGGAAAGCTCGAAAATTTGGCAGCGGAATCGAGCATCACAATGTAAATCGAGACTTAATTATTTAAGCAACAAATTAAAGCAGTTAATCAAAGAAATTAAAAACAATTCGATAAGTGAATATCTAACTGGTCTTTCCAGCCAAAAAGACACTGACTATTCACTTTGGAAAGCAATGAAAGGACTTAAACGACCAAATAAGCAGATACCTCCTATCAAAAAGAACGATGGATCTTGGGCAAGAAGTGGTAAGAAGAAAGCTGTCTTGTTTGCAGCCCACCTCGAAAACACATTCCAGCCCCTTCCAAGGCAATCAGCGGAAGAAAATATAAACCCAGTTAGAAAAGTGGATAACCTAATCATCAAACCAGTAACATTACAAGAGCTAAAATATGAAATTATTAACAACTTGAGTTCAAAAAAATGTCCTGGTTATGACCTAATTTCAGGTCAAATAGTAAAAGAACTTCCCGAAAAGGGCTTACGAAAACTGCTTCAACTAATAAACGCAGCATTCAGACTAAAATACGTCCCATACCAATGGAAGGTTGCAGAAGTGATAATGATTTCAAAACCAAATAAACCGCCTAACGTTAAAACCTCGTACAGGCCGATTTCGCTTCTTCCTATAATTTCGAAGTTGTTCGAAAAATTATTGCTGAAAAGGCTAAAACCAGTAATAGGAGAAAGAAAACTAATTCCACCACATCAGTTTGGCTTTATAGAGAGACATTCTACTATAGACCAATTATATAGGGTTACCGATATAATTGAAGATTCACTCGAAAAGAAGAAAATCTGTTCAACTATCTTTTTGGATGTTGCACAAGCCTTCGATAAAGTATGGCACCAAGGACTAGAATATAAACTATATCAAGACCTGCCAAAGCAATTTTACCAGATATTAAAATCTTATCGAGCTGATCGATATTTTCGAGTTTAATTTGAAGATGAATACTCTGACCTTAGACAAATATCGGCTGGAGTTCCACAAGAAAGTGTTCTGGGACCAATACTATATTTACTTTATTCAAGAGATGCTCCAAATACAAAAGATACAAACATTGCAACGTTTGCAGATGATACAGCAATCCTAGCAGTAGGAGACAGTATAGAAGAGTCAACTAGTAAATTACAAAATGCCAATAATGCAATAAGTAAATGGACAAAGAAATGGCGCATTCAGCTGAATCAAACGAAATCCATACATGTCAACTTTACTAACAGAACAGTTAACTGTATTCCAGTTCTACTGAACTCGCATCCAATTCCGCATGCGAACACAGCGAAATACTTAGGCATGACTCTTGATGCTAATCTGAAGTGGAAAGAGCACGTTAAAAAGAAAAAAGAAGAACTAAACATCAAATACAGAAAAATGTACTGGCTCTTAGGGAGAAAATCTGAGCTAACAGTACATAATAAGCTACTATTATATCGGCAAATATTGAAACCTATATGGACATATGGTATAGAACTGTGGAGTTGTACCAAGAAGAGCAATGTTAAAATAATTCAAACCTTTCAAAATAAAGTTCTACGTAGCATTGTGAATGCACCATGGTACATAAGAAATGACAACCTTCATAAGGATCTAAAGATGGAATACGTGAGCGAAGAAACACGCACAACGGCTCGGTCAACATCAAAATGCAGATATGCGTAATATTATGACCAACACAGACCCAGTTAGAAGGCTTCGAAGGACGAAACCTTTAGATTTGGGGCGGTTAATGTAATCTTATAATATACTTGGAGCTAACCAGTGGGCTAAACTCAACAAAAACTAACAAATTTACTAAAGATAAGTTACTAGATGTATTATATTCAGTTGTAATAAAATCCATTAATAAAAATAAAAAATGTACGTATAGTATGTACAAAATATTTGTTTACGTGTAATTGCACAAGAAATGAATGCTCATATCTAACATTATGATAATAGTATATGAGTGATGTGGATTTACATCCGTTCGATTTTAGTCCTTATGCTCGATTTCAATTAGTTTTATACGTTAAACGCGAATGAGTGCCTTTATCGGATCAATTGCGTTGTTGAACAATAATGCATACACAAAAATTTCTTGTTTAAAATTTGGCCATTAAAATCCCATTTCAAAATAAAACTAAAATAAAGTAGAAATTATATGGCCTTAATGGTGGCAGAATGCGATGGTGCATTAATTAGAAAAAATTTCAACAATTTCCAAGCGTTGCTCTGGCGCGAATATATTCATTAGGAAATGCCAAACCAAACTCGACTTGACCAAACATAAACACTGTGAAAATTTTAATTAATATAAATGTAATTTAATTGACTCTAAATCGGATACGATGCAGCCTTATCTGTGTAACACAATCAAGCTGCAGTTAAACAAAAAACAACAAATTAAGCGCAAAGTTTCACTTTTCAAAAACTATATATATTATGTAGCTACGTCAATAACGTGACAGTAATTAATAATTAAAAAATTTCTAATTATAATCTAAGGCGATTAAAAATTTGTCATTTCGATATAAATTAAATTAACCAAAAGCAAATCGCTAAATCTACCATAATAACATATTTTGCTAACCCTTTGTTGACGTATTGAAAAGTGAGTGACATTATTATATGAAAATATGTTTTTCGACTTATTAACAAATTTTCACTTTTTTTTCATTTGTTTTTCAATTTATATAAGTCAAGTTGTAATTAAGCCAGAAATTAATTTGATTGCGTGATACAAAGTAGCAATTTGTTGTTGTTTTTTATTAGAAATCATTTTGTCAAATGTCTATAATTTAATCACGTTTGTATAATTTATAAATAATTTTTTTTTGTTTAATTTAATTTAACAATTAAAAATAGTTTAGTTTTATGTCGACTAATTTATTGGTGTTGTTGTTGTTTTTCGACGACAAATTAAAAATGGAAATGGTATTTTCAAAGCATGTCCAATATGTATATACATAGTCTGTTGATTTAAGATGGGAAAATATGTTGTCTCTCTGGTTGATGTTTTCGCTGATTATGGAACTGTTCACTAATCGTTGCAATGATAATTTGTAACGTGCGGTCAACTTTTGTCTAATTAGGTATGTTGGCATGGAATTAATTATTTATAGACGGGTATAAGCGATACTTAAGATACGTTTGTCTCAAAACAACATTTTGTGTAATTAGATTAAGGTATGTTACTTAAAGAATTTGAATTGAAAAGACAGATATAGATATAGTATGTGCGCATATGGTATATGTGAATATTTGCAAGAGACTTTCTAGTGGCATTGTTCATCATGTATGTAGCTGCTTGTTATTATTTTTTTTTTTAAATTACTTTGAAAGGTAAATTATCAAATAAGAAAACTATTTTTGTATAATATTTCTACATAAAGCAGGTAAAACTCACATGGCGGATAAAGAGAAACTGTAAACATTCGCCATATAGACTCAACATAGTTGATGCAACCGAAATATTATACTTGGAACTTTTGGTGATGGATCAACTTCTCGCTGCTATAGATATGTCAGTCTGTTATATTGTTTACATACCTACGAAATCATTACTGGCACTGCAACAGTGTAATTGGTTTGTATTTGACCGGAAAACGTCAACCAGTCATTATGTTAATGTATCGAACTAATACACGTTGCAATGAAACTGGCAGCACCAAAAAACGTCATATGGACATACAAAAACAACAAAATCGCTATAAAATGGTTGGGAAGGTGAAATCGGTGGCGCAGTGGTTAAAGCTTCGGCAGTTGGAGCAAGAGGTCCGGGTTCGAATCCCGATAGGGGCAGGATGCAAAAGGATTACGATCTGTGGGGTGAATAAACACATCTTTGACTCCCTGTGGGAGTGCAGAACTCATGGGCCGACCCATATTCTATGCCAGCTCTATAGACTGGTATGGAGCTATACAATGTGTAGATGGTTAGAAAAATCGGACATATAGCCGTATTACCTTGGACACGTAAACAAGTCGGTAGAAAGTATTAGTCAAAGCTCCTGAAACCCAAAATTATTTACAAGAAAAAGTTCCTATTTTAGTGCATTGCAACAATGGCCACCATATTCCCCAGACGTTAAACAAATTAGATGTTTCCATATGGTTTATTCTACACGCCAAAAACTTAACTAAACAATATGTGATGGTCGTCGGCTGAAAGATTGCTGTGAATTGTAGGTCTTCATCAGAGCTTAAGTTCGCTGTTGCGTTGGGACTAAAAACACTTTCGATAAGTTGATCATAGGTAAAAGTTTACAGTTTCCATGTAATAGTCGAGTTGCAACCAGTCAGTAAAACTTCAATTTCTATATTTCATAGTGAGGTACAAAGTTCTGTGGCGTTCAGAGCAATCAAATAAATCGCAAATTATCTCACGCTACAGTCAGTTAATAAAATCGATATTTTGATATAAGTTCTTGTAATTCACTATAGGACTGTCGCGTTACGACTGAACGTATATATCCGAATCGTACAGTATGAATATCAAGTGGATAACAAGATACAAGCAACAACTCGAAGTATAACACACTCTCAATTTATATAAAGCTACACGCTTCATTGGTGGCCCCGACGTGAATTTACCCTCCGTTCGACTATGACTATCCATACCGTAGTGCGTTGGGGTGCCTGAATCGCCCGCTTAGTGATATAAGGCTTGTTGCGAAATGAAGTGAACCTGACTGCATACTGTATTTGTGGGTGCCCACATTCTCCCACATTATTGAATTTGGCTTTGTTGCAGCATGAAACGAACATCCTGGAAATATTTGAGCCTTAAGAGTGCAAAACGGACTACCACCTATTAAGAGAGATGGCAGATATTCCATTGTAGAAAGTTAATGTTTTCCGTGTTAGTTTTAGGCGTGAGGTAGGATAAAAATTTTCGGATGGTTGTGTCAGAAGATATTGACGAGTAATGTTCCCTAAACAGGGGACATTGGGGTCACCAATGGCAAGGTTTAATTACATAAAGCGTTAATTACATAAAGCGTTGCTTTATATAATTTTGAATGTGTGTGTGTTTATACTTCGAGTTGTTGCTTGTAGTTATAATTCACTAGGCCGGTTTTTGATCTGATGATGATGACGTCATTGAATGACTGAGTGATCGAAAAAACAAATCCGTCTCATCAGGCATATGCTACCGGACTTTATGTTCATGCAGTGCGATTCTACCGTGCGACGCAACAGTACTAGTGAATTACAAAAAGTTAATATGTGTGATGAATCTTTTATGAGTTTAAGAGTGAATAACTGACCAAGTAAAGTGCATATGGTATATGGATATATGGATTGATCGCCGGTTGAATTTTACTAAGAATTTGGCGGGTGCCTGTATGGAGCGATTGATTGTGATTTACTGTGCGATTACACCTTAATATAGCACTCATTCAGCTAACGTGCAACTCGTGAATCGTCGTAAGACTAACATAAACCTAAGCAATTGTATATGCGGCTAATTCGATCCGCATTGCGATATATCACAAATTTACTTAAACTTCCACAGTGAAAAGTCTGAAAGAATTTGGTTTTGTATAAAGTTGTTGGAGACTGCAAGTTCGTTATCGAACTCAACATATTTCTATCCGGGAGCATCAGATAACATTTAAGGAATATCTTTCATGTTCGATGGATATGTCGAATCAATAATCCAAATTTTAATACTTTTCAAACGGAGTTCACTTTATCTTTGTATTTGGATGTAGACCCATAATAATTGTATTATCTTATAATCTAGAATCTATTATTCCAAATCAAGACGACATATTTTTAAGTAATTCTAACTAAAAACATTTACTTAGCTTTAGAAACGTTCGGGCATGGGTGTAATTTGGATGACATACGACTTGGTGCTTATATATCAAGTGTGAGACTATATACAACCTTATACACGTATGAGGTATAACATCAATATCACCCATCTCTTAATTATTTGAACGGTTTGTATGTAGCTCATTGGAACCGCCCAGGTGGTGCAGCGGTTAAAGCTGCGGAGCGGGAGGTACCGGGTTTTCACCTTCGATTGTTTGGGCGGTGAGATCGGTGTGAAAAATGAACATACATCTGGATCCCCTGTCGTGTTTAGAATCCATATGGGCTGACCCATTTTCCATGTCAATACGATAGGCTGACATGAAGCTATGCAATGCGCAGATGGTACTACGAAAAAACTCGGACCTAAAGCCGTACATAGAGTGGTATTATAACGGAATGGTTGCCGGTCTAAGTGTGCGATAGCAGCCACAACAACCTAACCTAATCTATGTAGCTTATTCAGAGCTGCAGTTCCTTGATTGTTTGTGAAACTCGTGCCGTGTCATCCATCATTCCACCTCATGTATCATATAAGTAAGTATCGTATTGGCTTTAGCAGCACAAAGATCAATGTGCTTTGTTAAAGACATATTTTCGGTAAACAAAACTTCTTTAGGTCAACAATTTCAAGTTAAAAAAATGAGTCTGGCCTTATTTCATAAGCATATAGTAAGGTCTTCTTGAAGTAGATAGATGTCGTTAGTAATCTCAACTGATAAGAACGTTGGGCAACTGTAAAACTATTGCTGAAAATATTAAAACACAAGAACTAAAAAGATGGCCTTATAGGACCTTTATTTCAATGTATTGAACCCGGTCGATCAAGTATTGTTTAAACTATGTGATAAGGTTGTGTGAAAATTCGAATTTGTGTAAGCTTTGCAGGACTTTGCAATGACTGGCAATATCGAAAAGTCTACTGTAGTCCGTATACTGTATGATAGTACTGCTAGTGTACTCAACAAGGTTTATTGATGTTGATTTTTTCGGCACAAGACCATATGGACTTGGTGATATATATCGAAAGGTCAACGCTTTAAATGAGTTGCAATCGGCTTTGAATAATGTCAAACCTAAATTTAGGAGTGGTATAATTCTAAAGTCTGATTGTCCTTTTATATCGAATCATGTCCAGGTCTGGTTAACTTCGTGTCTTGTAGCTTCCACAAGTGTTTGTGGTTAAGAACCAGACAAAAATACAGCGTATACAGTGTCAAACGTGCCAATAACCAACCTGGCCGGGGCCTAGTCTAAGAACTAAATCAGTCCTTATATCTCTGTGCTCTGTGAATCATTACACAAATGAATGTTTCCCACTACTAGTGCGATATCATTGTGGATTACAAAAATTCAAATGTAAAGGAACCGAACGCTGCCGACCCAAATAACTTAGAGGTAAACAAATCTCTTGTGGCACCAAGGTTAGGAATCGTAAATAGGAAATAATGATGCCCGTCTATAAACATAAACACAAATGCAGAAAATATAAAGTACACTTGCAGATTTTGATGGCAAAACTCTTTCTATATACCCTTCGAAGAAAAACAAGTTATAGATACGATTACGCCTTATCCAGGGTACTAAACCGAAAGACGGATGGTATTCTCTAGCTTAAAGTCACCGGTCAAGGCCAGGCGAGGCAATTAATGGTTTACAAATTCGATCGACTGAGTTACCATCGGCCAGTTGGTGCAAAGTTCGGATGGCTAAAAACAGTGCAGCTGAGGAACCATATGTCATGGTAAGAAGCTCGTTGTGGTTCGCTGGTTTTGTAGTTGATGCCTGCCATAAAATCCGTTGAAGCGATGACTCAATAGGATCAATCCAGATTTGCCGATACATCTTCGTGGTTTCGGCGGATATCACAGTCTTGAAACTTATAAACCATAGCAAAATTGCCCATGTGTCTTGTATAGTCAGCCCTACTATCAGCTTGTTATTGAGTGAAATCTCAGTTGATGTTGTCGCTGAACCTCAACTTAGTAGTCGAACTTTTGTCCTTCATTATACCATGGTAGGAAAGGGAACTATTTTTATCTTCATCTGAAACTATGTGGTCTGCAGGAACCGTTCGCATGGGACCTAACGTTCAGTAATCGTTAATGAAATTTGCATATATGTAACTCCTTGAATTCTGGGTTTCAACTAGATCTCTTTTCCATCGAAGTATGATTGTCCAAGGACATTGTGGTGTTTCGTATTGGTAACTGCACTATGTACGTTCCATCAAAATTTCTTGTATGAATTGTTTTAAAATGGCGTTTACACTCTTTTTCTTCCGTTGTCCACGGTGAAGTTCCCAGAACCTACGAATTGATTCGTCAAGTGATTGTTCGTCTTTTATGTTTATGTAATATGTTTTATGTTGGAGCAATTCATCTGGGACTTTTTAACTCGCAGCCGTGCTTGCAATGACATATCCGAATAGCGTTTCTCTGGCAATCAGCTTATTGGGCAATTGAACTTATTTCTCGCGTAAGGCATGGAAGATATAATCTGCCCCAATTAGTAAATCGATTTCTTTTATACTGTTAATAATTACTGTCGACTAGAGGTACGTCAACACAATGACCATGTTGGTCAACGGGAAACTTTAAACATACAGGTAACGTGGTGATTGATGGCAGTTCAAACGCTTTAATTTTTATACAATTCATAGCATAGCAATTCATAGGTTCAACGTCTAGTCCTAGTTGGATTACCAATTTTTTCGATCTATATATATATATATATATATATATATATATATATATATATATATATATATATATATATATATATATATATATATATATATATATATGTATATATATATATATATATATATATATATATATATATATATATATATATATATATATATATATATATATATATATATATATATATATATGAGAGTTGGGATCCTGAGCCGAATAAGACGTTGCAATATTTGAATTGTCCCAACTTGTCTTTTGTTTTTCCCACGGCTGTTGGTAGTATGGCCTCTCCGATGTGACATGTATTCGATTTGGTGATGTGTAGCGTGGACGAATCTGATTTATTACTTGAATTTTCCGGTTCACTATCAGACGTGGGCTCAATCGGCCTTGACGCTGTGTGAAGTTGAGTTGTAACTTTATCTGGGTGAAGAAATGAATGACATACCGAAGCCTTGTGGGTTCGTCACATTCGTCAGATATTAAACTTGTAATTTGGCGAGATTTGGTTACCTCGTACGATTCTAAAGCGTCACAATGGTTACTGATAAAATTTTTGGATTTCTGGTTCTCAAATGTTGGGAACACTATATATTCACGATTTTATGAGCCCAATCTTGTTGCGTTTCCGAATCTGTTTTGGATAGTTATAGGTAAACCAGCCACGGGTTAAAATATTAAGCTTCAACTCCTAATGCATCTATTCCTCGATTAACTTGATCTGCAGTACTGTAAAGCTTTCATAGTTTCCCCACCGAACTAGTTAGCATGCATGATTAATCCCCGAAAATTTTGACCCGTTCAATAGGATGGAGATTGAGATGAGTTTCAATAGGTCGGTATAGTTTCTCAACGAAGATATTGAAAAACATCTATATATGTATGTTCGACAACACGGTGTTGTCGAACGGACACCGTTCATCACTATTCGATCAAATAACTCGAAAAGTGGAAAACATGCCTTGTTATTATTAGCAAGCTGGATATACAAGCTGGAATTATAGAGGCAAAACGAGTTGACGTTCGCGAAACATGAAAACCACTCAACAATGCAGAATGTTAAAATACATTCTCGCAGGTTTTATTACAGTTATTTATGAATGACATTTTGATAACTAAATTATGATCATAATTAAAAAAAAAAAACAAAAATCGCAACAAAATTGTCCATCAAGTTGACAATAAGATCATAAAACTTATTTCCAAATTTGGTAATTGTTTCTTGTGCTTTTGTGTATTGTATATATAAATATTTGTTGTTGGTTGCGCGATCGTAAAATATAAAGCAGATTGTTATCATTCGCGTCTGTGGACAACGATGTTGATGATGATGGCAATAACTATAAAACTTTAAAGGAAATAAAAGTGGAATACATTTAGTTGACTTTTTTTTTTTATTTTTATTGCCACTCTCGCGTATATAAGTGACAAATTACGTTTTGTTTTTCGGTCGGTTGATTGATCGATTAATAGGGTTCATCATCATGCTTCATACATATATATATACTGCACCATTTAGGACAAATCGAAATATATAATTGAATTCGAATAATATTCTATACATTTTCACGCGATCAATATATAAGAACAACGAGTCTAGACTAATACCACAAATAGGCATTGCCTTGCAGCAGCGGCTTACCATATACGGTTTTTCATGTATATACGTAAAAAGTGTTTATTAATCAAATGGTTTCGAGTTAATTAATTACATGTGAGACAAAGAACATATATATGCTCGTACATTTATGTATTAAGGTAGTAATTAGTGTCCATTTAAAAATAGAAAATTATAAAAAAAAAATTGAAAAATAATTTTCTATTTTATGTTTCCAAATGACTGCTGGTAATAAATTAAAGTGGTAGTTATTATGAAAATCACTATTTTACAGTTAGATTTCTATAAAAATAAATCATTTAGTTCTGTCATTAACATATATATATATACACGAACGAACACACAGGTTAGACAGATCGACAGATAGACATTTAAAAATACTTAAATAAAAAAAATAATTTAAATTGATAATTAAATATATTTTTTATTATCATATCGATTTTCACAGATAATTTATTTTAATTGAACACCGATCGATTATAACAAATATATAATTTTATAGGTCGATATATAATTTCAACGTAAATTGATTTACGATTACGATTGCACACAACAAATATAATGTATACTGCAATGGCCAATTCCAATATATATGATTCGCGCCTAAACGCTATACTTTACTCGATCTCACTTCCAAATTTAATTGGAAATTTTTTTGTAATTTTTATAATTGCGGGAATGATGAATTTTTGACACATTCAATTACGATTTCGTTTCCCGTTGGATATGAAAATTGTATATAGTCGCTGAAGTATCCGCACTTTAAAAAAATAACCAATTTAAATTTTTTGTGCGGTTACACATTTTTTTTTTTTTATTAATGGATTTTATTACAACTGAATATAATTCATCTGGTAACTTATCTTTAGTAAATTTGTTAGTTTTTGTTGAGTTTAACCCACTGGTTAGCTCCAAGTATATTATAAGATTACATTAACCGCCCCAAATCTAAAGGTTTCGTCCTTCGAAGCCTTCTAACTGGGTCTGTGTTGGTCATAATATTACGCATATCTGCATTTTGATGTTGACCGAGCCGTTGTGCGTGTTTCGTCGCATGTTTCTTGATTTCTTCGCTAACGTATTCCATCTTTAGATCCTTATGAAGGTTGTCGTTTCTTATGTACCATGGTGCATTCACAATGCTACGTAGAACTTTATTTTGAAAGGTTTGAATTATTTTAACATTGCTCTTCTTGGTACAACCCCACAGTTCTATACCATATGTCCATATAAGTTTCAATATTTGCCGATATAATAGTAGCTTATTATGTACTGTTAGCTCAGATTTTCTCCCTAAGAGCCAGTACATTTTTCTGTATTTGATGTTTAGTTCTTCTTTTTTCTTTTTAACGTGCTCTTTCCACTTCAGATTAGCATCAAGAGTCATGCCTAAGTATTTCGCTGTGTTCGCATGCGGAATTGGATGCGAGTTCAGTAGAACTGGAATACAGTTAACTGTTCTGTTAGTAAAGTTGAATGCGCCATTTCTTTGTCCATTTACTTATTGCATTATTGGCATTTTGTAATTTACTAGTTGACTCTTCTATACTGTCTCCTACTGCTAGGATTGCTGTATCATCTGCAGACGTTGCAATGTTTGTATCTTTTGTATTTGGAACATCTCTTGTATAAAGTAAATATAGTATTGGTCCCAGAGCACTTCCTTGTCGAACTCCAGCCGATATTTGTCTAAGGTCAGAGTATTCATCTTCAAATTTAACTCGAAAATATCGATCAGCTAGATAAGATTTTAATATCTGGTAAAATTGCTTTGGCAGGTCTCGATATAGTTTATGTTCTAGTCCTTGGTGCCATACTTTATCGAAGGCTTGTGCAACATCCAAAAAGATAGTTGAACAGATTTTCTTCTTTTCTAGTGACTCTTCAATTATATCGGTAACCCTATGTAATTGATCTATCGTAGAATGTCTATATAAAGCCAAACTGATGTGGTGGAATTAGTTTAATTATTACCTCTATTACTGGTTTTAGCCTTTTCAGCAATATTTTTCAAACAACTTCGAAATTATAGGAAGAAGCGAAATAGGCCTGTACGAGGTTTAAACGTTAGGCGGTTTATTTTGTTTTGGAATCATTATCACTTCTGCAACCTTCCATTGGTATGGGACGTATTTTAGTCTGAATGCTGCGTTTATTAGTTGAAGCAGTTTCCGTAAGCCCTTTTCGGGAAGTTCTTTTACTATTTGACCTGAAATTAGGCCATAACCAGGACATTTTTTTGAACTCAAGTTGTTAATAATTTCATATTTTAGCTCTTGTAATGTTACTGGTTTGATGATTAGGTTATCCACTTTTCTAACTGAGTTTATATTTTCTTCCGCTGATTGCCTTGGAAGGGGCTGGAATGTGTTTTCGAGGTGGGCTGCAAACAAGACAGCCTTCTCCTTACCACTTCTTGCCCAAGATCCATCGTTCTTTTTGATAGGAGGTATCTGCTTATTTGGTCGTTTATGTCCTTTCGTTGCTTTCTAAAGTGAAAGGTCAGTGTCTTTTTGGCTGGAAAGACCAGTTAGATATTCACTTATCGAATTGTTTTTAATTTCTTTGATTAACTGCTTTAATTTGTTGCTTAAATAATTAAGTCTCGATTTACTTTGTGATGCTCGATTTCACTAACCAAATCTCTCACTTCCAATGAATAGTTGTTTTTCTTTGGCACTTTGTATTGACTAATGGGCGTACTCTGCCACGCTGCTTGAATTATATTATTATTTAATATTTCTACTTGATCATCGAGTTGTGTCGGAGTTTTAATTGGTACCTGTAAAACCGTACTGTTTTCTACTAGCTTCCGGAAAACATCCCAATTTGTTCTCTTGTTTGTTAGTTTAGGCAAATTCTCTTTCTTGATTATGGTTGCACTCATTGTCATAATAACAGGTGTGTGATCTGACCATATTCCTTCACTGTTTTCTATCACTACATAGTTTTCTGATGCTCCTTTTGTTACAAAGAAGTCTATTAAATCTGGGATTTTGTTTTTATCTGTAGGCCAGTATGATGGTTTACCCCCAGAATGAAACTCGCAGTTTAATTCTTGTCCTGCCGCATATAGATCTTTACCCTTACGTGTTGACAGTCTCGATCCCCAGGACGTATTCTTAGCATTAAAGTCCCCTCCAATTATGAAATGAAGTTGACTCCAAGGTTGATATCGCGGTGGGCAGTATATAGATGAAATGCTATACTCCTTTCATTATTGAGTCGAATTTTAATTTTACTCCTTCGTAAAGTTTGATATTTTCTTTAACGAAAATAGTTGATCCTCCTCTCGCTTTTTCTGATGGGTGGATAGCATGGTAGCAGTGATATCCACGAATTTTTACGTACGATACATTTGTGAAATTGGTTTCCGATATTAGACATATGTCTATATTATCCATGTTTAAGAAAATTTCTACCTCCGGAATTTGTGGCAATAGGCCATTTGCATTCCAGTTGGCAATTCTTAATGTTTTACTACTATTCATACTAGTAAATCATAGAAGTAAACTCATTCACTGCTTCTTGTTTATTTAGTCGCTTATGTACGGCTTCTAGGCTTCTTTCTTGTTTTGCAATTCGCATGTTCAAAGCTTCTATACTCCGTAGTATTTTTTCAAGAATTGAAGATTCTGGTTTTTCCTTAATACAAAGTGGCTCTTGTTGCGGGACTATCTGTGAGTATGTCTTTGGTCCCGCTTCTGTACTAGCTTGTGGTTGAGCTTTCATTGAGTTTTTCGATGATATTCCGTTAACTGGCATCTCACGGTTTTGCTTAAACTGAAGTTTTTTATTTCTCAGTTTTTGTAGTTCTTTAGCTATCTCGCATCCTCTATAATTTGCTGGATGATCTCCTTTACAGTTTACACATTTAGGAGTAGTTGTTTTTCCTAGTAGGCAGGCTTGCGCTAGATGTTTTCCAGAACATTTTACACACCTTGGCTCTCGATTACAATATTTCTGGGTGTGATTAAAACCTTGGCATTTTTTACATTGTGGTATTAATCCAGTGGCCTTGCGTAATGCTTCAATTCTAACTCTCATATTGAGAATAGCTCTAATGTTAAAGATGTTTTCAATTTTTTCTTTATTATTAAATGTAAGCATGAATAATGGGAGCCCTCTCTTGTTTATTTTGACCCCTTGATCACTTTCCTTCTTTTCTTTTTTGATGATGTTTGCGGCGTCTTCTATTTTCAGCCCCTTACACTTTTACACTTACACTTTCTATTTTACAAGTAGGATGCAGACCTCTAGCCATCACTTTGATTGGGCGGTCATTTTTGTTTTCGTAAGTGTAGCATTCTTTACCTTCCTCAGTAAGCTTCGTGGCTAATGCTCTATATGTGTCAACGTCTGTTGTGTTGATTTTCCATATATTGTTATTTAGTGACACTACCCTGAATTCTTTGTCAGTAATCGATTTCATAAGATCCTGAACAGCGCCATATTCAGTAATTCCCATTATATTGATTGGAGGCGGTGCCTTATCCTTGGGTTTGGCTGACTTAGCCTCTTGTTCCGTTGATTTTATATTATTAGATTTTGTAGACTGGTCTGAAGCTACAATTTCTGGTGAAAATTCAGCTTTTATTTTTTTAGAGGGTCTATTTCTTTTATTCTTTTTAAGGATCCACTGTGTTTCCCCGCGTAATTCGTCTTCATCAGTGAAGAATTCTGCGGCTGGCTGGTCCTGTATTTCCTTAACATGAAGGGCCTGTTTCAGCATTTCGTTTTCATTTTTAAGAATGTTGATCTCTTTACTAAGTTGAGAAGTCAACTTTTCTATTTTGCTTAATTGCTTACGAAGTTCTTCGTTTTCTTTTTCATAGCTATTAATTGAGGATGTTGGGGATCTCGTTAATTTGGAGCTGCGTCCAAATGGGTTTTCATTATTTGACTTTGTCGGTTACACATGAGGTGAATTTTATAATGACATCTATCTTACTTGAGACTATTTTGAGATAGCTTTAGAAGTTTTGATCTGAATTAAATTTTTATATAATTTAAAGTCGGGTTAACTAATTCTAGTTAAGGTTAGGTTGGCTAACTCGAAGAACTAGAAACTAACTATAGTTATCATTTCACTCGAAAATTTCCGTCTTCGCAATGATACATTCTATGCTACGCGATAGCCTGGGAGCAGGTGTGATGTATTGTTTTTCCTTCCCGTGAATTTTGACAGTTTTTTCACTATAACTGTGATATCAGTGACACTATTCTGGCAATTCCCCGGGAATAGGGAATTGGAGAAAGATTTTCTGTTCAAATATATTTTTTTCGGCCTACGATGTGAAAAATTCGGAATAATTTATCCATACCAAAATTGGAAAGGAAAATTATTTCCAATTTAACACTAGCTTTTTACCTCAGTATGCCACAAAAAACTATTTAAACTCAAATTTCATATAAAATCATTCCTTAACTCCCTCTTCCCGGGAAATTACCAGAATAGTGCCAGAAAAGAAGAAAATACATTTATATCTACATATTTATTTAATTTACTCTCACGAACGCATTTACCTGATATCCTCGATATCAGTTATTCGGATCTTGAAAAAACGAGGTTAGAGGACTTCTCAGGTCTGGTAAAAATGAAACAAGGAAAATATTTTTGACCAAAACAAAATTATTTTTTAACTAAGTAGCATTTTAGCTCGATATACACTTAGTAGATACACATTTTTCCAATTTTTCTATCACTTCTGAATAATACGAGTTCTGCAACCCTTTAAAAAAGGCTGTTGTTTCATCGAACATTTCTTCATTGAGTTCGAAACAGGAAATAGTCGCAGGTGGCTCAATCAGGAGAATATGGACGCGGATGTGAAAGTAATTCGAGGCGCAATTCCTTGATTTTGACCATGGTAACTACACACGTGTGCTCACACGTGTGCATTGTCTTGATGGGAGAGAACTTTTATCTTCATCAAATGCGTTCGTTTTTCGTTCAAAACGTTATTGAAACGGTCCACTATAAGTTACAATAATATTCGCCGTTGACTGTTCTCCACTTTTGAATGTAATCGACCCTTTGGCCATGACCTTGTTGGCTGATAAAACTGCTTAAGTCTTCTTGGGTGCAGATTTGTCTGTAGACATTTAAACTGTCTTTTAGTCTCCGTGCGTTTTTGTTTGATTGTGGGCAATTTCATAGCTATCTAGTGCCCACTCTGCGTTCTTGCCATATATATTATGGATTTTGTCAACCATTTTTGATGTGGTAGTTTCATGTGGGCATCCTGAACATTTGTCATTTTAATCAATGGTGAAGAGTCCCCATAATATTTACCAAGCCTTGTTTATGTAATGAATTTCCATATGTTTGCAACAAAACAATGGGTTGTCTGTTTTCAATGGCTGTTAAAACCGAACTAAAACTGACAAATCTGTCTGACAATTTTAATTTGGTGACAGATGGTATCGACAGATGTCAATCTGGGATTTGCGATTGTGGCACCCTCTCTTGTTGGACTTTTTCACTACGTCCTCGTATAACATTGCAACGTTCTATATATATATCGGAAAATTTGTTAAGGAAATTGAAATTTTAATCGACACCTTCTTTGATAAAAGGTCTTAAGAACGTAATTAGGTTATAAGTTGACTATTGATACGCTGTGGATGATGCACTTCATTGTTATTTCACATACTATGGTTTTCGCTCTTTAAATCCAGTTTACTGCCTCAGCTCACTGGTTGATTTAAGTTAAAAGTTTAACTTCTTCTGTAAAACATTTCGTTTCGATATTTCGATATGTTCATGTTTCACTATTTTTTCACTCTTTTTCAATTTTTATTGAACCATGGTGATCCAATTGATTATGGTTTAGATTTGGTCTATACTGTTGGTTTGATTTGATGCAAGACACAGTATATGTTGTTCTAATACATCAGATGAAATTTCTCGGAAGGCGTATAGTCCACAGGATTCAACATCAGTCCAATATAATTTTTGAGTGCGTCCATGCGGAAACGGTGTCAGTTTCAAGCGCAGTGTATATTGATGGACTTTGCGTATCCTACAAGAAGAATAGCCTCACATAGGTCGAGTCGACAAATAGAAATCTGCGTGATGGCAACATAGAATGCGTGGATACGGATTGCATCTATCTGATTATTTCCGTAACATCCATAAATATAGTAACAAAATTTTTATACAATCTGGTGCCAAGTAACCCTATATGGATCACATTTTACTATACCAGTTAATACCTAATAATTTTGGAAATGTTTCCTTGGGAGTGGTACTATTTTTGATCGTGTAATCTGATGCTTGTCGTTGTACACATTTTTATGCAAATCTATTTAAAATATGATTGCTTGATTACTTTTTATGTCGATTGGTTCTGGACATTAAATCGTCCACGAACATTTTGAGTTCAAAGTATATCACTTCCAATTCAGTTGGTATAATTTCCATAATTTGGTCTTAAGTCTTTGATTGGTTGTCAGACAACAAATCTTCTATTATAACGTCTCGTGTTGGGATAGCGATGAAATTTTTTTTCACAAAGTTTCTCTTTTGGTTGTATAGAATAGATTTCGATTTGACTTTGCTGTCCAACTAAAATCCCATCCAATGTTCTGGTTTGTGCCATAATTTGACTGATAAAATTTCCTACCAATATCGGCACCTTACCAAGAATATCTACTCACCTTGTCAAGTTTGTTTCTAGATCGATCAAGTTTAGTCACACGATTTGCATCGTTCGTACTTTACCTTTAGAATGACTTTTCCTCTTTTCTTGTTGATTCAATTCTACCGAAATTTGTGCTATGTTTCGGGTATTTTACAGTGTATGACCGAACCATCTCCACTTTTGCTCTCTGATTTCGGTTTCAATGTCTGTTTGGTTTGTTTACCGCAAAAGCTTCATTCTTCAGTTTTGATCTTATCTGGCCAAAAGCATTTTATTCTTCTTCTAGACATTTGTTGACAAGCACTGAACGAATGCATTCCAAACCCGTGTGACGCATGTTGGACCTATTCATGGCTGCTTTGATGCGCTGATTTTACCGCGCCGTCTGTTTAGGAATATTTCAATCTCAACGATTGACGTATTATTGATGGTGATTGGTGTAATATTGTTTGTGTTTAGTCGTATGATTTAGATTTGACTGCTTTTTATTTTAGAACCAACTTCCTTTTCATGGTCTGACAGCTTCTACAATCTGCCCTCGTATAATATTGCAAAGGTCTATATATATCGGAAAATTTGTTAAGGAAATTGATATGTTTTTTTTAATACAATTAAGTTCTGAATAAAACGTCATCCAAATGGATGACGTTTGATTCAGAACTTAGTTGTATTAAATAAATTCTCTACGACTTCTTCTGCAGGAATGAATTCGATGAACCCAATTTTCAAGCATTTTTTCCAGTACGTTCAATATTGACTTGTAAAGCTTGAAGAGAGTTTGGCTTATTGCTTAAGATGAATGACTTCAAATAACAGTCTAACAGTCTCACAAAATATAGTCTAATGGTGTTAGATCACAACTTCTTGAAAACCATTCAATATCACAGTTTCTTTGAATAATCGAGTCTCCAAACTTTTTTTTCGCAATAACTCAATTGTTGCACTTGCCGTGCGGCAGTTGCCTCGTCTTGTTGGAACCAAATATTTTCAATATCAACTTCTTCCAATTACGGCCATATAAAGTTGGTTATCATCTATCTATATCGATCTTCATTGATATTAACGGTGTTTCGAAAAAATTATACGGACCGATGATTCCACCAGACAAAAAACCACACCAAACTGCCAATTTAGGTGAATGTAATGGTTTTTCATGAATAATTTGTGGATTTTCATTACACCAGAATTTATAGTTTTGTTTATTTACCGCACCACTCAGATGAAAGTGAGCCTCAGAAGATGATTTAAAAAAACCCTTATCGTTTTCAAGTTATCCCAAGGCAAAATCAGCTAATTCACGACGTGTACGGTGGTCCAATGGCTTCAGTTCTTGAGTGAGAACAATTTTATACGGATGCAAACCCAAATCCTTTCTCAAAATCCACCAGGTTGTGGTTTGTGATAGTCGTTATTTTTTTATAAGGTCTTGCAATCGACAAATTGCGGTCTTCAGCAACAATTGCCTGAACGGCAGAGATATTTGAATAACTTCGAGCGTTTCTTTGTCTTATTGGCACTTAATCATTATATAGATATATAAAGCCTTTATTAGACCGTGTATAGAATATTGCTGTTCAAGTTATAGAATATTGCTGTCAAGGACGGGTTACACGAAGAACGGTCAATACGTATAGGTTTACGGTGAAGCTGCCGAAACCTCGAACTGAAGGTACAAAGCGCGAATTCATTCATCGAACATCCAGGAAGTGGAATTCGTTATCTGGGTTTAAGTTTCCGTTTGAGTATAAAATGCATAAGTTTAAGGCAGCTATCAACCTTTACTTGAAGTACCGCGCGTTGGGTGCAGGAGCTCTGACAGTTACAAGGAGCTAGGACTGTCTAAAAGTCCGCCCTGCACTTGGATCTTACTAGCATCCCAATCACATGGATTATTTAATCCCAAATTTTACTAGCATCCGCGACAAGTGAATGTTGATATAATCTACCATTTTGTTTATAAATGAGGCACAACTATTCCTTGAGCTTTTAATGAAACTACAGTTTTGTAATTATAGCACGTTATGCATGTATTTATTTGGTAGGTTGGTATGATCGTTTTAAACAGCTGAAATTCATAACATTTGTCTTGTTAAGTTAGAAATGATAGAGTTTTTCATGTTTAAAGAAAATTTTCATTGATTTTTACGTCAAGTTTTGTCCGTTTTTGTTACAAATCATTTGGTTTTGTTCGTGTTTTGTATGACTGATAATGATTTGAAATGTATAACTACTGAAAAAAAAAGACGTGCTACAGATGAATCAAAACCAGAAACAACATTTCAATCCAAATCAAAAAAATCAAGGTCAGTTTTTTTCGACTATCGTGGCGTAGTTCTTTAAACCTGGCCAAATATTCAACAAAAAGAATCATTTAGGCCTATATGTGAACCAATTCTTTAAAATCAATATGAATTTTTGGCGAAACCATTCCTGATTTTAACTCACGATAATGCCATTCGGCCATTTTTATTATTAGTCAGGATTCCGTCCAAAATCAAGTAAATGTCGTTCTACAAGCTTTGAAGGCCATACCGAAATCTAGGTATAATAAATATTTCATCAACGCAGGAATAAGCGACCCGATACAATACTCTTCTTAATAATATATTACTGGATACCGGCTAGTATACTAATTTAAAAACGACCAAAGGTAAATGGTTTACATCCTTATCGATATTGGAATTCGATATGAAACAATTTCACGAATATCATAAATTTATAACATATCTGGAAAACGCAGTCTTATATGTCAATAAGTTGGGTTGCTCATATGACATGATGGATTAGATTATTTAAATGAGTAAATCAGCACGTCACACAACATACACAAAAAAGCTGAAATTAAAACCAATTCTCAGTTAGATGAAAACGTTTTATGATGTAAGATAACATATATCCATCGTATAGAAGTGGTTGTATATATGATTCGCGTCTTAATGTCACTTTACTTGATCTCAAACGCTATATTTAATTATGTTCTTAAAATTTAATTGGTAGATTTATATAATTTTTATAATTGCGGGAATGTAATCAACTTGCACCTTTGGTAGAATTTTTTGACACATTCAATTACGATTTCGTTTCCTGTTGGATATGAAAATTGTATAGTCGCTGAAGTATCCACTTAAAAATAATTACCAGTTTAAATTTTTTGTGCGGTTACATATGAGGTGAATTCTAATAACATCTATCTTACTTGAGACTATTTTGAGATGGCTTTAGAAATTTTGATCTGAATTAAATTTTTATCAAACTCAAAGACGGAAACTACCTAGTTATCGAAAAACTGGAAACTACCTATAGTTATCATATTACTCGAAAATCTCTGTCTTCGAAATGTTACATTCTATGCTACGCAATAACCTGGGTGCAGGAGTGGTGTATTGTTTTTCCTTCCTGTAAATTTTGACAGTTTTTCCACTATAACTATGGTATCAGGAGAAAAAATCTATCCACATATTTATTTATAAGACAGTGTTCCCAACACTAACTCTCACGACCGTATTTATCTGATGTCCTTGATATCAGTTGTTTGGATCTTGAAAACACGAGGACGAAGAGGACTTCTTAGGTCTGGTAAAAATGAAACAAGGAGAAATATTTTCGGCCAAAAAATTATTATTTTTTAACGTAGTCGCATTTTAGGTCGAAACGCTTAGCCCAACGTTTTTTCAATTCCCTTCCGAATAATACAATATCCACCATCCCTAATTCCATAGATCATCTCCTCATTAAGTTCGGAAACAGGAAATAGCCACAGGGGGCTCAATCAAGAGAATATGGCGGATGTGGCACCAATTCGAAGCGTAATTCTTTGATTTTGAACATGGTAACTACACCCGTGTGCTCCCGTGCATTGCCTTGATGGAAGAAAACTTTTATCTTCACCAAATGCGGTCGTTTTTCTTTCAAAACGTTATTGAAACGATCCAATAAATTACAATAATATTCGCCGTTCACTGTTCTTCTCTTTTGAAGGTAATCGACCTTGTGGCCATGACTTTGTTGCCGATAAACTACTTAAGCTTTTTTGGGTGCAGATATGTTTGTTTTTATCTCGCACACTTTTACTCTGCGGTCTTGCAATACCATATTTTAGATTTTGTGAACCATTTTTGGAGTGAATTCTTCATTTGGGCGTCCTAATCGTTCGTCATCAGTTGTGCTTGTATAACCACAACGAAAATCAGTAAACCACTTGTGTATCATTTTAATCGATGGTGAAAGGGACATCGAAGTTTACTCTATTGGGACTATATGTATTTGTTGCACTGTAGAATAAAATGTTCAACGTCCCTTCACAACCATATACAAGACACATATTCTCAATTATTTCGGCGTACATTATATACAAATGGTACTACTCTTATAATATTATCTCTTTTTTTAGTGCTGGAATGTTAATTCCAACACCCATACGATCATCACTCTTTTGGCGTGCCTCCAAAATTTAAACGTCCACCAGATTTACAGTAGGAACAGTTGGCACCACTTTTTGGATCATAAATGTTTATATTCTTCAAATTCAAGTGGATTCTTTGATATGATGATTTGTTCCTGCCTGCAATTTGGTTATCATTTAACTCCCTAACGCGTTATCTTTCATAATCATTCGCTTCATGCACGGTGATTCACTCTTTCTTATAAATGAGAGATGAATCATTCATACCATAGACTGGGTATTGGGGTAAAGTGGGGTTGAATTAATCGTCCCCGCAATACCATTTCGGCTCATGCTTTCTCTACTTTCACTAACTCGTTAAACCAAACCTTAGAACAATCACCATGCACGCTCATTCCATACGCAATTTTTAAGGACACGTTAAGTCTACTTTTACAATTATCAGTTAGTTTCTCCATGTGTCCTTTAAAACATAAAAGTTGATCCAGTTCCTCAAATATCTATACTCAAAGTCACATACTCAAAACTGTCATTGTATATTTGCACATCGATTATTTGTCACGTTGAACTATAGCACAACATTTTTTTTGTATTCATAGCTCGATCTCATGCTGTTTCAATGTTTGGACCTTTAACTTTTATAACAAAGTCATCATCAAACTGCGGAATGACTTGGTCTTCTGAGCTAAACACGATCGAGTTCCTATACAGATTGAAGAGAGTTGACGAAATTTTAATCCATTGCGGCAGTTTAATATCCACCTCTCTGCCATCTATAATCCGTTACACACGTAAATAATTTCCCTCGATTCATAAAATCACATTATTCACAACTCATTCAAGAATTTTTCTAGAGAAACCCAAGTTAGAAAGAACTTGATAAAGTTTTCCTGGAACCACAAAGTAGGGCGTGTTAATCAACGTCCAATAACACCGCTACTATTTTCTTATTTTCATTTCGTACTTCCCACACAAACTTTTTCACACATTTTAGGAAGAAGACACTAGGATCATTGCTTATGACCCGGAACAGCTCCAAACAATCTATGAAATAACTATGCTACCAGAAGAATAAATCTATCCGCATGTTTGCTTATAAGACAGTGTTGCTTACACTAGCTATCCCGAGCGCATTTATCTAATGTCCCCAATATCAGTTGCCTGAATCTAAAACGATCTAGTTTTAGCCAGATATCTAGTATTACATGCCAATGGTTCATATATATTATTCACAACCCTATATCCCTTCTTGTAATTTGTTCTGAGTGATGGGCGGCCTGTTGAGTTCCTTCTATCAATTTCATCATTTTCCCGCCACACTGAAGTGTCGTAGCATCGTACACGACAAGTGAATGTTGATTTTATCTGTGACAATCACAATTCTGAGATACCTTGAGATCCTGAGTTACCCTGAGCTTTACAGCTGAATGAGTGCTATATCTAGGTGTAATTGCCCAATAAATCACAATCAATCGTTCCTTACAGTTATCTGCCAATTTCTTCGTGTGCTTGCCAAAATTTTAAATACTTAAATCTATACCATAAGTCCTATTTATCTGTATCCTACTCCACATACGTATCCCAATCATCCCTTCGAATCACAGAAATTGAAAGACCATAATCTTAGCCCTATATATGTCCTATTGTACGGCTTAGTAGACTTTGGAATACTTTCAAAACATTTAAGAGTTGAGAACATTTATTGATACTTTAGAAGTGGCCACCTTAAAACTAAGAGGTATGGCTCGTGATCGAAGTGTTTTTTAAAAATTGTATACTATAAGAAGTAATCGAGGCGGGTATATATGACTGGTTGCTGAAGAAATGTTTCCTACCAATTACCTGATTAGACATTGTCGGGCATCCATTAGGCAAATTATTTTTATTTTTTAACTGGGAAAAGAAGTTATTTTTTTATCTCTAATCTGTTTTGGGGCTCAAAGTACTCCCTACTTGTTCGTGGTTCACTTATTTACGTCCTTACGTTTACGTCATTACAGCCAATTCGAGGACGTACGGCTATAGGTCCGTATTTCTAACCATCTGCACATTGCTAAGCTCCGTGCCAGCCTATAGTGCTGACATGGAAAATGGGTCAACAGGAGGTCATAGATGTGTTCTTTCACAACACTATCGGGATTTGTACCCGGTACCTCCCGCTCCAACTGCCGCAGCTTTAATCACTGCGCCACCTGGGCGGTGAAAAAGAAGTAACCATGTACCTCTTTCGTTGATGAATCATAAATACTGTGTGAAGGTCAACTTTGACTACTCTATTGGTCAACATATTATTGTCCATGTGAAATCATAAGATGTTGTATACAAAAAAAGTCCATGTTATAGTGTTCTTCCCGAAAGATGGAAAGCCTAGAAATGAACAGGCAAAAACTTTTCGACATATCAGCCTGTGTGTCCTTGGAAACGATTGAAAAATCGCTGGACATCAAGAAATTGCTGAGGATATGGTAAGATCGGAAGATTACTTGGCAATAACATAAAGAAGGGAAAACAACATTTACTGGAAATGCAATCAGTCATTTGGTAAATCATTTGGTAGGAGCTGTGCACACCACACCTACTGCAGTCCTTGAGATGCCTGTGGCTCTACTACCGCTTGATCTTTGAATCAGAATTTGTTGCACACGACAATGAGCACTGTGAAATATGAAGAAAGGTGGGCCAGCACACAACTGCCCACATGCTCTCAGACAGTATGGTGGATAAGCACGCCTTCGGAAAATTATTTTGGGTAACTATTACCTGAAATTATACATGAGACTATAAAAGGCCATTCTACGATGATCTTTACTGACGGATCAGTATGCTGTAATTTAGCTGATGTCAGGTTATGCATACAAACTCTTGAGGTCGAATTATCTATCCGCCCTTGATACTTATACCTGAACTTAAGTTCAGGCGGCAATTATTTAAATTCTTTGCGACACCCTGCTCTGAAAGCAATTGGTTCCAATAATGTTTCATCGAAACTGGTTTTGGGGTTGATAATTGCCTTAAATCGACTAGAAAGTCTGAATATAGTTAGACTTCATTGGATACCCAGTCACATAGTGACATTATTGGAACATTATTTGGAGATCTGCATCAAAAAAAATGGGTTAGCCTCATCTCTTGTCGACTAACCAAGATCTTCTTTGGATTCATAAATCAACAAAGATCTCAGTCTTTCTTAAAATATGAAAGACGTACTTTAAGGATCTTGTTGGGCATGCTTACGGGTCCTTGCACACTGAACTATCATATGTTTCGTAGTGTGGGGGAGGAGAAAAAGTAACTGTTGAGTACTTCTTGTGCTCCTGTTTTTCATACTCTTCCCGTAGACTGCACTGCTTTGGATCACAATTCCTTAGAATCAACTGACGACGTTGAGGATACCAGATATCTTGGGTTTCATTAGAAACACAAACAGATTTCAGAACAGACTGTACGTCTGTGAAGGCATGTCACAATGGGCCGATCCAGCCTGAGTGACTAGGAAAAAAATATGTATATGTAATGAGAAGGTTTCTCTCAGGGTGTCTTTACCTTATTTTTTATTATCTCCAATCTGTTTTGAAGCTCAAGGTATTCCCTACTTGTTTGCGGTTCGCTTATTTTACGTCCTTTTTTACGGCTATAGGTCATAGTTGTGTTCATTCACAGCACAGACTGTAATCTCATGGTGAAAAAAATAACTCAACTGTATGTTTGTTAAAAATATTTTTTTCATTTATCCGAAAAGCAAAATACTTAAACCAGATTAGCATATCAGATAAATGACAGACATTAAGATTATATACATATATTGTTAGAAGCTGTATATGAGCCAAACCTGAAGGCGTTATTATAACACGAACAATAATACATGTGTATTAGGTTGTAATTACCTATATACACCGCAAATACAATAATTTATATCTTCAGAGACTCATCATTGTGCGTCTAAGAAAATAATATTTTGTTCGATGCCATAATACCTCGAAGGTAGATAACTTACACAAAATAGTGTTATTGCAACACAAAATCTCGATCAATATTTTAATGAGAATTGCCGATAGCTAATTATCAGCTATTGGGATGAATATCATTAAACGATAATTACCTCATATAGGTATACAGCTTCTGATATGGTCCGGTTTTTTCTTATATAAAATTTTGTTTCTTCTTATACCCACTTGCATAACTTGTTGTATGTATTACAAATTAAATTAATTCAACACTTTAAATTCATACTAATTGGATTTTTGTTGTTGTTGTTGTTGCTGTTAACTGTTACTTTATAACTTATATGTATAAGATTTAAATTTGAAAAGCAAAAGGTGTATTTGTACGTAAGCGAAATGTATAAAAGTCACACGATTTAATTGCAAAATAAATGCGGGAAAATATTACGGTTGGAAAATGCTTTTGTCCGCGCAAAGTAGAAAAATATTTAGAAAAAATATTTTTGTATAATATATTGAAGAAAGCGATTTCTTAGAATTTTTAGAAAAAAATGTCTGCCGTAATTTTCCCATTGAATCAAATAAGAATGTACCAAACAAATAAGATTTTTATGATAATTATTGATTTAAGCGAAATGATAAGAAACGAAGCTAAATTGTTTCGTATGTATACACAATGTATAATAGAATATCTTCGCGTAGTTTTCTTATATAGTACGAGAAACAATTAGTGATTCCGTTTGGTGGTGTGATAACGCATAAATTACACGTTAACACGTTATATAAACTATTTGCAGACTTAAGAGATACGGTAGTAAAACGTCGCTCAATAAGTCCCGAGGCTATGTTTATCATCAAGATACTTCGGGAGTATATTTCATTCACTCGAACGCTTCGCTACAATATTTGTGGGCCTCAAACTAAACTTTTTTGGCTGAAAAACACAGATCATTTCTTGAAGACTGTGTTATCAGGTATTAGTTTCATGGTATCAGTTGGACGACTCAGACGCGGATCAACATTAAAACGGCCAGTGTTTAGTCAAAATTGTTATATTTTGCACAATAAATTGAATTGTGAAATTCAGCCGCGAGCCCCTTGGAGGGGCTATGTCAATATACTTCACTTCACTTTAACCAATTTAACAGTTTATTCGGTAAAGAACGACTTGAATAGATCCTGGCATATACATGATACCCAGTATCGGATAAGGTTAGTCGTCTATAATCTATACTATACCCATTGGACGTCGTTTCTTAGGCAAAGGAAATTGCACTGTTTCTCACCATTCAGGGGGTGGATTTTTATAACCAAACCTCCTGCCTTACAAAAACGAAAACCCTCATTCCCTCCTCAGGTAAAGACTGCAGCAAATCAATAGATATTTGATCTAAACCTGGTGCTGGCTCTTCTAATAGAAAACAATACTGAATCTATCTCCTCACGAGTGAGAGGAGTAGACAAAGAGCAATGATCACTTTCCCACCTTGCCAGAGGAATTGAAGAACTACTCACTCTACCAGAATCCTGTCTGTAACTTCGAATATAACGATAAGTTTGACGAAACCTATCAAAAGGATTGATATCATTTAAATTCTTAAAAAATTCCCTACACTCATCATTTCAAATTTTACGGAACTGTTCACGAACATCGAAACGACAATTTCGTACCAGAAAATCATTCTTTGGTTTCCGCTTGAGAGCATCTTTTAACGCAATCATCGAAGATTGCCGACCAATAAAACGAGAAGGTTTTTTGAACAAAATTGATTTAGATGAAGCTTTAATGGGATAAATAAGACCTCTCCAAATTATATACAGAGGTAGTGTCTCAGCAAGATAATCATTACCTGCAACGAGTATACCAACACCTCTCCAACAATCTATGACACTACTTTGATAATTACTAAAAATATCAGGATCCTTTAACAAATTTAAACGCCGATGTCGGAAATCTAGCTTTTCATCATCTTGATGAAAAAATATTTAATCAAAACCCCATCACTGCGTATAAAAAACCTTTCCGAAAGTACCTTTTGAAGGTCTCAAATATAAATGAGAATTATTCTGCCTAAACAGTATATGATCTAATTGAGAACTAGAAGTAGGAGCCTTCCAGGTCACAAGACAACTTCGACGCCCAAAAGTGGTACACACTACAAGAAGATTCTGCATTGCAAATTCCAATAAAATATCACCACGTTCATTAGTTTCCAAATGATACAAATTTCTAACAATAAGCCCCTTACCTAAGAGATCCGTTTGATCTAATCTTATATGAGCATTGAAATCACCCACCACAAAAACATCACGAGCCTTACCATAGATTAGGTTAGGTTAGGTTGCGTGGCTGCTACAGCACACTTAGACCGGCGACGGTCCGTTGTGATACCACAGGATCTTACTCCCTTTTTACCCCTATGAGAGCCAGTTTGAGCTGCTTACGTAGCGTAATAAGTCTCGCACATTACAGTTTTCAAGATCAGAAAGGCAGTCCATTAAAAACATACCCAAATATTCATGTCTTTTGTGTGCCAAAGGCGGGCACGAGCATAGGAGGTGGACTAACGTCTCTTCCTCCTCCTCGTTCATACAGCTTCTGCAAAAGTCATGTACTTCCAGACCCAGCCTTGTCGCATGTTCTCCAAGAAGGCAGTGTACTGTGAGTATCCCCACGATCGTTTTAAGTTCACGTCTTCGTAGGGAGATAAGTGCCTTTGAGCGTTTCAAGTTCAGCTTTGGTCAGACTTGTCTTGCAACTCATGTAGAGGGTGTTCGTTCACCTATTGTTCGCTGAAGCTTCCGCCTCCTTTTTAAGCACAGTCTTGAGTGCGTTAATGGGTCTCCCCAACTTTGCCCTTTCCGGTAGCAGTTGGAGAGTTTACCGTGCCTCGCTAGTTCGTCTGCCCTGCAATTTCCCATGATGTCTGAGTGGCCAGGGACCCAGACTACCTGAATGTTGAAATGCTCACTCATCTCATTTAGAGACGAGCGGCAACTCTAGACGTTAGAGAAACAGAATCCAGCGAATTGATTACCGCCTGACTGTCCACATAAATTGCAATATCATTCGAGGATACCACATTATGTTTCAACCAGTTCAGAACCTCCTCAATCGCTATCATCTCTGCCTGGTTGGTACACACTGCAGTGATCAGAGAGGCGAATTGCTATATCTACCTCTAATTTATCACAGAAGACTCTTTACCGTATAGCTTGGAGCCATCCGTAAAGAACTGCAATACTTCCGTTTCAGCTGCCAACCCGCTCGCCCAACATTCCATTGAGGGGCAGGTAGTTCTGAACCTTTTCTCGAAGCAAAGAGTCGGTGTAACATAGTCTAGATTCGCCAGTTCTTTCCTCAGCGATCTGACTATCGTCGAGTGTCCTGTCTGAAGACATTTCCACTGAGATATGGCTGATAGTCGAGTGGCCGTTATCGCCGTCATATGCTTACCATAAATGTCCACGGGGAGAGCCTTACCATATTTTTGAATAATTTTAGATATCTTGGTCAATAGTATAGTTAAAAGGTTGTGAGTTTATAACCTGAGGGAAAATGTGTACAAATAACTAACAACTCCCTTAAACTATGAATTTTAATAAATAATTGAAACAAAGCCTCTCAGCAATAGACTCAAAATATCGAACTCGAATTCCACAGTTCTGTCTTATTAAGCTACCAACCCATTCCTTACCCCCACGATTGATATTATTAGGGACTACTAAACCCCTCCTATGACTCAGATACCAATTATAATTTGAAATAACAATCCGAGTAGCCACTGAATTAGTCTCTTGTTTAACAACAATATCTAAACCAATTTTATTTAAGATCTTATCAAGACGCAACTGCTTAGACACAGTAGAACAACCACGAATACTCCAAGTTCCTATACAAAAACTTAAACGTTTTTGAAAAACTTACGAGGTCTATAAAAACAAAAATAGGAATACACCTGTCTAATACGACTAACGGGGGAAAGATGTACTCGGGAGAGATCAGAATAAGCAGGATTATAAAGACCTTCATAATGATTGTTATTGGTATAAAGAACTCTAAGGACATGTTCACTAACTGCAAAAACGATAGACGGCACTCCACCAACTTGATAAACCTCTATTCTAACACTATACATATCGGAAACAGATTGAAGAACTTCCTCACCTCCCCAAAACACATCAAATGAAAGATATCTAAGGAATTGATCTAATAAATGATCCTCATCCTCAATCTCGGGCCATATCTCTCGAGCACTCTGTAGTAACGAATCTTCCTTAAGACATTTTGCGAAACCAATATGTTCATCGGACCAATAACGAACTGACAGAAGTTGAGTTGTAAGAGAAGAAAAGAGACACTTACCATCATTGGGGACTTGTGTTATACAATAACCTTCAAAACGATCCATGACGATACTCAACTAGACCACAAATGAGGAATTGAAAGGAATAAAGGAGGAGTGATTACTCAAATTAATAAGCAATCAACTAATGATAAACTTAACACAAACTAACTATAACTTTTACATAAAATTAAGCAACTAAAGCACAATAATAATAACTTAATAGTCCACACATTTATAATAACGATGAATACATGCTCGTACATGTATGATGACGCCAGAATTATAATAAAAAGAAATATTGAAAAAATGTGATTAACATTCCTTTTCCGGAACCTTATATGTTGTGATGACGGCAGAGTCTGGGCCCACATAATTTTGGAATAATGAATTCGTAGATATCTATTTGGAACTCTACTGAATATACTCCAGGATTATGGTAACATATCTAGAATCACCGTAACTGGTTGGCTTGAACTTCTCCTATCATATCATAAAGTACGACATGGACAGATTCTCGATCTTTCCATTTTACTTACGACTGTCAATGTTTTGATATGTTAATAGTGCCTAAAACTGTTCAAAAGATATGTTAATAGTGATGATGTTCAAATGATAACCTCTCTCACTCACTAACTCTGGAATGCAACAAAAAAGATTGTATTTGCTCCTTCTTACTGTCCTATTGGATTCGAACCTGATTCTCTTTACGACAATTACTATACATACACCGAATACTCTAACCACTAGACCAATAACTATTATACGCCATTCACTGTTTTGATATGGGCATATTCGAATGAGTTTCATCGGCTGCTTTCCACTAAAATAACTGACGATTTCATTATATGGAGTGGTGGACTAATTGTCGGTGGGAAATCAATGAAAAAATTTTTTTTACAGCCAAATGTTTCAATTAGCATTCTTTGAGGGTCTAGTTAGCTTTTTTAATGAATCCGCTGTAGAAATGACGTCATTGTCTTTTCAGAGATATAGACTATTACTTTGATGATTTGCACAAAAATATTTGTTGAATTGATAAATCGACAAAGATTCCATTCCTTGAACAGACGCACCTTGAAAATCTTGCTGGGCATTCTTACAGGAAATTGTTCTATTTAGAGAATCATATGTTACGAATGAAAATTAGGAAAATTGTTGAGTATCTCTTGTGCTCTGTTCTTCATAGTCATTACATTTACTGCAGTGTTTTTTATCATAATTTATATTGACCTTGAGAATACCAGATATCTTGGACTTCATTACAAGAACAGATAGATTTTGGGACTAAGAGTGTACGTTTTGGAAAGGATATCACATTGCAAAAATCGGGAATAAATGACAGAGAAATTAATTCAAAGTGGTGCTAGTTTTGTTCAAATGTGAGTATTGTTGGCATTTTTTAGAACTCAACTTCCTTACACAAATTTAATATTACGGTCTTCTGCCCCTTCCTCATAGATAGCTTTCGAACTTAGGACGGCCAGAATATCCAAGCTCAAAATAAGGGTTTTGAAAATAATAAAAGTTGTGTTGGTCCATGTATATGTGTTACCATAGGGGCTTTAAAGTTACGCATTCTTTGACATATAAAAGTAAAAAATATGCCATTTATCATCATGCACGCATTTTTATTGGCTAATTTCCAACGAAAATAATCGTTCAAAACCAACAACATTTTGTAAATAACGAAAGGGCATGAGAGTTGTTGTCGAAATGGGCGTCCAACTGAGTGCGCAATTGATAAAATAATTGATCGTTTTCAAGAAACTGGTTCAGTAGAAGGTTGGAGACTTTATCAGCATATTCATCCTGTTCGTTCTCTTGATGCAGTGGCAGCTTATGAACCAAGAACATCAACAAGAACAAAACATACAAAATTTGGATACTTGAAGGAAAAGAATTTTTTTTTCATCAACAATCATTTCTAGCAATCAAGCTAATTTCTTCTTAATGGGTACATCAATAAGCAAAAGTGTCGAGTTTTATGAACGGAGATTCCTCATGTTACGAAACAGAACTTCATCCTGCAAGATTCACTATTTGATATGGTAGCATCATTGGACCGTTTTTTGCTGAAAAGCAACAAGAAAAAGCCTGTTCTTTCTATATGTTCGAATGAACGATGCGTTGTATCGTACAAACTTTGTAAACCTGTCCATTGAATATGTGTTTGCAGTGCTTTTTTCAGTATGTTGGAAAAGTGTCATCATCATTTGATGCAATTCGTCTGATATATCCCACACACAGTGATCCAAATGCCTTCCAAATCAATTACTTACTTTTGGTGGCTTAAGTCCGGTCTCTGATCAAAGTGGATACCATAAGATGACTGTTGAGTTCCATTAATTCGAAGTCTAGATCCTTGCAGATACTAGTGTTATTCTAAGCGAGCAGACTACCTCTTATCATCTAGGATAACGGGTTAATAATTTTGATGCTATAATAGAAATTCCTAAGATTATGTAACAATAAGCCATGAAATTCCGTTGCATTCTTATTTGCAAGAGATTCGTATATCTCCTCGACAGGACATGGCATGAAACCATACTGATTGATCTCAATAAATTAACCAAAGTTTAAATGATCTCATACGATACATAGTGTTAATTATACGTTCAATCGTTTAGGAAAAAACTGGAAGAAGTCTTCATATTCAGTCTTGGTATATAACTTACCAAAATTCGGATCGCGAGTAAGTTGTCTTTTTACTTCTCGGATTCATTGTAACGCTCATGACATAGACTCCCTTAAACATTTTCATAACTGTTGAAGAATATATCAGCTCTGAGAGTCACGTTCCATGTTCTCAGAAAATGTTTCTTTGAGATAAAGAATATTTTCTTGTTCGTCTATTGATTCAACTTCCCAAAATCTTCGTAAGCATTGATCAATGTTGAACCAATTTTCTTGTTCGTTTAATATATAGCAATCATTGATGGAACATGATTATCAGTTGTGCCATTGGTTTGTCCTGAGACAATCTATCCGAATATAGTGCTCGATATAGTGCTTCTTCTGATCTGCCGTGACCATACCTGAGGAGAAATGCGGTATCGACTTTATAGTTAATTAATGCGAGATGCATTTTCTTTCAAAACCAAAATATTGTTACGACACTTAACGGTACTCTATCCAATGATACTAAAACCAATTTTTAGTTTCATTGCATGAGTTTCATCGGCTGTTTTCCACTAAGATAATTGACGATTTCATTATGGAGTGTAGTGGTGGACCCATTGTCAGTGGCATATCAATGCAAAAACACCGTTTATTACAGTTAAACTGCTTCAATTAATATGATTCGAGGTAGCAGCTTCCACTTTCAATAAACCTGAGCCCGCTGTAGGAAAGACCAAAATATCCCATAGATAGCACTATTTTTTATCACCATTCCTATTTTACGATCAACTACGACAACCTTCAGGATACCAGATATCTTGCACTTCATTAGAAGAAAAAACAGTTTTCGGGATTGAAAACTTACGTCTGGAAAGGGATGTCACAGTGCACCAATCGGCCTTAAGTGACGGAAAAGTATTTCGAAGTGGTGCTGGTTTTGTACCAATGTTAGCATTGTTGGCGCTTTTTTGAATTCAACTTGCTTATACAAATATAATATTATGGACTTTCGAATTCAGGCGACCAGAACATCGATGGTCAAAATACAGTGTAAATTATAAACTATAGTTCGATGTGAATACGAAAATTGATACGATGATTGATTATTCAATTCCCTAAAACCATATAAATTTTTCATTGGATGCCCCATGTTTGTGCTACCACCGTGGATGTTTTGAGGTACGTTATACATACATAGACCATCTAACATGTTCAAATGTCTTTCAAAACATCGCTGTCGTATCGTGCTGCTTTATAGATTTGTTCCATTAAAGCTTATATATTCGTTTTTTTCTGTAAAACAAGGGTTTGTAGTGCTTTCTGTGGATGATGGAGTAGTATCATCATCAGTTGATCTAAAAGCATTCGGATAACATATGTTCATTATGATGCAATCCGGCTGCTATGTTCCACCATAGTGATCCATATCCATACAATTCTTATTTTTTGGTGGTTAAAGTGCGGTCTCTGTTCAAATCGGGTAAATATGAAAAAATATTTTCTTGTTTCTAAAATGATTCGTCTTTCCAAAATCTTCGTAAACATTGCCCAATGTTAAACAAATTTTCTTGTTCTTTAATATAGTGACTATTGAGAACTATCGTAATCAATTCTGTCATTGGTTTGTCCTTGGAGACGATTCATCCGAATACAATATTCAATAAAGTTGTTTCTTCTGATCTAGTTTTGACTTGAACATCTCCCAGATTTTTGACAGTATACCAGAGCTTTGATTGCAAGGTCAGAAACGCATTGAAACCTATCTAGTTTATGAAAATGCTACCATTAATTTTTTCCAAACCAAATTGTTGCGCAAATGATTCAGTGTTGAAGCTGGTTTATAATTTAGCACCCAAGAGATTACGCCACTGTACTTACAGTGTTTATGATACGCCAATTGCATTTATACTGGGGTTGTGAGTAAGCTTATTGATGCTTTTTTAAGTTGAGAGTGTAAACATGACATCCTATTTACTAGATTGAATGTTGAGAGGAGTTGTTTCACAGCACGCAGCACAGGGACAGCTAGTAGGCATATTTTTAACCAACAATTGTGTAAAAATTGGTAAAATTTGTTACCAATGATTTGATGGTCTGTTTTTGTCAATGGGAAACGTATTCATTCGACCACCAATCACGTAATAAAATTGGCGTTTGTCTTGGATTTTCGAAATTATGCTGTAGCGTCACTTGAGAGGCGACCAAGTAAATACTGAGATGGAAGATGTAACGGATCGAAAAATTTCATTCCAATAGAGACTCGTAGTTGTGTTCATCCACTTCACCGATTCTAATCGAAAATATAAAGTTCTCATATTCGTTATATTATTGGCTTTTAAGTCCGACCAGATTAGGCCTGTATAGTTGAAATCTCTAAACTGTTTCAAAGTACGTTATGGATTTGAATGCTATGGTGTTTTTTGAACGGTAAAATATTTGAACTGACAAAGGAAGCACTAGGATTTTGATTTTCAACGGAGTACTCAATCCAACGCTGTTTCCAAAATTATTTATATTGAATTCAGTGAGTTTGGGACAAATCAGTAAATTTAATTCATGATTTCACATTTAAAACAGTTTTCTGTTCTCAGTGCGATTGAACATCAGACATTTGATAAATTTTGAAGGACCACAGTATGATAGTTGGCACGATACTGATCTTGATTTAGACATGGTCGATGGAATTAGCTTGTTGAAACCATCAATCATGTCTAAATCAATAAAATGGCTAACAAATCGTTATCTTCCCAAACTTCGCTTTTATTTTGGATATTTGGGCCAAAATATGCTACACATATACTAGCTATATCTTCACTTATGTCAATTTTTTCTGTCCGCGATATTATTTTTGAAAATGTCTAGCAATAAGCTTTAGAATACTGGAAAGATTTAAATCGTCACTATTACAAAGAGACCAAATCATTATTACTGACTCATCTTGTATACATTATGAGTGAATCTTACCTGTTTGGTTCATACAGACCATCCTTGTATGTCAAAATTATTTTTTACACGTTCAAGCATAATCCGTCTCTTACCTCCTCAACGTGCTGTTCGTGTGTTATCACTATTATGGAATTATTTTTTTCAAATAAGATAATTTGTTCTTTGAGCCAACAATCTTATCGTTTTTTTTTGTTGAAATTATTCATACTGTTGCAAGCAATTGGAAGATGCCAGATTGCTCTCTATGCCGTGGAGCCATCGACGCCCAAAGCGACTTCCTTACCTTCCCAGAACGTGACCGAACCAGCGTACTCACTTTCCTTTGATTTCATGCACGCTATCGGAAATCGGCATTTAATTCTTGAACTCGTGATTGAAAAGTACTCGGTATAAGCCGTCAACGTCGTGTTTTGGGACATATATCACACGCATAATTCTTCTCTAGAATAGTAAAAGCCATCTTGCGTACTCATCCGTCAAGGTCTAACTTTCACATCCATACATGACAACAGGTCGGATCAACACTTTGTACAGTTTCAGCTTATCCGTATTTGGAAGATAATTTGATTCCAGAAGTGGACAGTCATGATATAATCCCAATTGTCAGTTGCAAGGCGGACCTTAATTATTTCTTCCACACTATTTTCGTGGTTAATTAGAGATCCAACATACTTGGATCCCATCACTCGATCAAACGTGTGGTAACCACTACTGATATGGAAACATTTTTAGAGTTTGTATACTTGACACTCTACACAATTGTAGAGTGTCAAGTATATGGGTATCAAGTATAGCCGTGATAGTTTTACAATGTATTGGTTTAGGGCGCATCACGATAATAGAACGTTGAACGACTGTTGCATCTGTTGTTGTATTCTTTATCATTTTAATCAGGTGTCAAAGCACCTCTTGAGTTATATGTATACTTGTTATCAAGTATACATATAACTGACGAGGTGGTTTCAGTTATATGTAACTGTTAGTTATGCAAATAGCTGTCGTGTTCTGTGCGCTTATATCAAGACGTGATGTCATCTTTTGCTATTTCGATTCAGTTTGAATTGAATCTACAAATATATATTATATATTAAAGCTGTTTCTATAAACCATATATGTGCAATTATGAAAAGGTGAACTACCGATATGTCAAACCGAACAGAAGAAATATAAACATTCCCAGAACCGACCGTAAAACTATTCGATTTTATCACCTAGTTTATGTGAAGTCAACATATTTGTACATGGGTCGTACAGGTATTCGTTTATATAATGTAAATATAAATTAAAGAATGTGTTTGTATCATCTCAACGATCACTTATCCATAAATTATTTATTCAATTGTAATATTTTATATGTTGACGTCCATTTCTATTTCTAGCCCCTCCAAAAGATCCATTCATTTAGATTACCCAATTAACAAATTGTCACAATCCACAAGCAACATATAAAACAATTTTCATATTCCAAAGTCTCAATCGTAGATAAGGTCTTTCGACACAGTGAATGGTTTGCGAATTGAAACTACAGCAGAACACACACACACACAGTAGAAAATCATAGCTATGATTTCAACATATTATATGTATATAGACAACAGATATGATCTTATACAATAAGATGATATGTATTTAGAAAGGCAATAATACTGAAACTTATGTGATTCAAAATTAAAGATTACCGTAGGTCAAGAAATATCTTTCTTTTTGAAACCAATCCATATATAAGTATACGAGTAGATATAGACATGCTGTGTGAGAGACTTCTTCGTTGTGTATTATCGTTGATTGCAATGATGATTATAATTTTATTAGTTGCAATTATTGAACGAAACTAAAAAATAAATTATTATTACAATTTTTATATAAATAAATAAAGTTTATGAGAATTTATTGTGGTCAAACGACAACGTATAGATCGAGCAAGATTACAGAAAAGCAGCAGAAGAAATAAAAATGTAAAAAATCCACCTTGCCTTTCTTATGTACATATATATTGTATTCTTTGTCGTAATATTTAGTGTGTATGTATAACCACTCAAACAAACACCGGTACTGGTAACCACAGCCATTCCAATCTAATTAAAATAATTTTATAATAAGTCGCTAGATAACAATCAATGTTATATATGTTCTTGTATAATATCACCATTAACTCAAGAAATATATAAGGCAAACAGCACACACACACACAGACATATTAGACAGATCGATATAATTTATCTAATCTGAAATATATTATCTATATTTATGTTCTAGGTGTATCTGGTATATATACACTACATGCTAGCATATATACGATTTTTTGAAGTGACAATAATCACGCCACACGCCTCATAAATTTTAATCCCAATTATAAAGGTGTGCCGCGTCTAGCAAAATTACAAATGAGAATATATTTATACAAAGCGCAACTTGGCTTGTGTTTTAATTTATTAAAATAGACATTCAGGTTTGTGTTTCGAAAATATTATTTTTTAGACCAGATGACATGGAACAAGGGTACCAACAATTTGGGGTAAATTTGAACTATACTCTCCTTTTCGAGAAAGGTAAGGGTGAATTTTCAACAGCTAGTGAACCTCATCACTGCTAATAGTTGAAAGTGATTATTCTACTGACCAAGAGATGTCAGGGTTGTCACAATTTTATCAACTTATACCAGAACGTCAATCAACGTATACCAGATTTGTTGGTGTTTTGGAATAGATTGTCCAGTTGATTCCTATAATTGAGGGCAGACTATATTTCATAAGGTCACTGAGAGTTTAAGTCAAAAAGAGGGTGAAAACAATATCAAACATATTTTGGACAACAAAACCAGTTCTACGTACATATATGCGACAGAAAATCAAGAGGTGGAAAGTGTTCGATAATAATTTACCTCTTTGGTTACACTGTTTCTAGATACAAAATGAGTTATTTTATAAAACAAGAATTGCAGATAAGAAACCATGAAGCAGATGACATGGGCTTACTAATCACAGAAAATATCCAAGGAGTTGGTCGACCAATGCTTCATGCGCATTGTAGTTAAGAATAATCTAAATAATCTAAAAATTAAATCTGGTTGGTTCTCTGGGTTGACAACCCGCATCCGTAAAACAAATTAAACGTTCAAAAGGTCAACAAAAAATGTTTCCGTCCAAAACTAAAATCTAAACTCTGGTTTAAGATCATTACTCACGATAACAGTGTGGAAGAGGATATCAAAGATCGACTTGCGACTGTCAATCGAGCTTTATATCCTCTATGTCCACTTCTGGAATCAAAATATTTATCAAATGTTGATAAGTTGAAATTGTACAGAGTGTTGATCACACCCGTTATCATATATGGATGTGAGAGTTGGAGCTTGTCGTGATATATAGCACAAAACGTGACGTTGATGGTGCATACCTTTCAATTACGAAATCAGCAATTTAATTCAAGCTAACCGGCATTGCTGATATCGTGCAAGAAATCAAAATTCAGTGACTAATCGCTGGCTCGGTCACGTTTTGTATGCTGATCTGAAGTGAATGATACATAGAGAGCGATCAGTCATCTTCTAATTGCTTGGAACAGTATGAAGGGCTGGTTCGTGATCGAAACCGGAAAACAAAAGTTTGGTACCGAATATAGACCAAGTCTTTGTCGTTAAAGCTTGTTCCATTATGATTTCCCTTCCCATTTACAGTATATTAACTTAATCTAGGCATTGATTAGCTTCATTCCTATATCGGTAGTGTCTGAAAGATTGTTTCATAGCATTCTGTACCGGTATATAGGAGGGTGAATCCTATATGACTTCCAACAGGGAGCTCTGGGATGCGCCCTTAATACCTCCTACTCTTAATGAACAAACTTTGGCACCAGATCCAGGTGAATGGTTAATTTACTAATATACATTTTGTTTGACTATTACAAAGGCACGGTGATTCCTCTTAAAAATTACTACCGACCAGGAGGAGACCATATACAAGGCCAACACAAGAAAGAATGGTGTATTTTATGATATTCGAAGAACAATCTGTGATAAAATCTAAATTAACTAAGCCGATCTTTTGCGATGAACTTAAAACCTGTCCATAGGACATTTTAACCTGCAAATCAGACACTTCGTCAAAAAAGAATCTCCTTAAACGCCTAAATTCTGTGAACCAATATCTGACCGTAATCCTTATGAAACCTTACTTTGACTTCCTGACACATTGTCTTCACATTCATAAACGGAGATCAAATCACTAACTAATATTTCAATTAGGAATTGCTGGAAACTGATATAAATACCCCTGCACAGCCATTGAAATTGCAAAGGGTAAATTTCTCTTCTAAACTAAATAATATAAGCTTTCGGAAACTCTGTGAAGAAAGAGGCATGCACTAAAGACTGGCCAAGACTTTAGACCTTAGCGGGAACTTAACAGGATAACCACTGACTTCAAACCAAAGGTCAGCCACACTGAGCCTAAAGGGTGATTCGCAATCATACCGCATAACAGCTTAAGTAATAGTCGATTAAAGGAACATTTGCACTTGTCACATTAAACAGCAAAAGGTTTGGAACGATTAAATAAAACTAATTAAACGACACCGGCGCTTCGTCCGTCACACTTACGCACATGGTTTAAGCAGAGTACAAACATAATTGAACTTTGACTACATTGCAAATCATCAGTTCAAATTTCCTCACTTTTCAAGTTAAGGCCGGAAAAGTGATACAGAATTCCATCTTCGACAGTGAATTGTTACCACTTTTGTGGTGTCTGGTCGTCAATTCACTGCTAGTCCAACTAAACGACAACGGATTTTACTGTCAGGATTATCCGGATGACATCATACTAGTTGATAAATATACAGCTGTACTATATGACCATATAGTGGTGTCAAGATGTCGGTCTCACATCCAATCAATAAATTCTGGGAATAGTAGGAGCTATACTATTGATCTGCAAGAATATAGAGGCAATCATATTCTTGCCACTCTGGGCAAATATAGAGGGCGATCGACGGTCATATATAATTGTCAACATTTCCTTGGGTAAAATGGAGTCGAAAAATTTCTTTCAGAAAGAATTGAGTTTAAGTGTTGCCTAGAGATAATTGATCCAACCCATCTGAAGAAAGAGATAGTCATATTTAGGAGTGAACAGTTACTGTCAATTTGCTGTTGCCTTGGATTTACATGCCAAATCAGAAAGTCAATCATTTATCAAAATTCTGAACTATTATCAGCACATACTGCACTGAGCTTTGGAACACTTTGGCGTTCAATGGAACACTTTGGCGTTGAATAATGGGAAAAACTATGAACAAATATTTTCAAGAGTTCGCGTGGTGTTCTTGTTTTACCTTTGATAATATTGGCAGAATCGCCATTCTGGTTCCTTCTATCATTTTCACATGAATGTAACAGTTCGTTGGTTTTAGTCTCTTAAGGCAAATAAAGTTGAACAATCAATGGCAAAATCACAACCGCCAAACCACAACGTAAACTGAAAAACTGAAATTTTACTGAATATAGGGCAGTTAGAAACCTAGGAACGCGGAGACTACAAGCTAAAAATCTTCAAACAAAACTAAGCAAGAGTTACTGAAAATGGTTCCCCCTATAAATAGCAATCGAACTTTTTGGTCGCTCTCCCGTTAAATCGAGGAAAACTTCATGGATAGTACAAAATCGTCTATAACAGCTGTGAAAGATGAAGATGATATTTTATACCATTCAGGAAAGGCTTGTCTCCTTGCCTATAAATATGCAGTCAGTCGATACAGATAGTATTATCCTTGTAGATTTTTGTCAGGGCCACTACCATGTTTGCTCCATAGATCTATATATTATTTGGCAATTGGTCCTCCTTTTGGAATATTATTAGCATAAAATAGGGGCAATCATCTATCTGAATCCAATGTAATTGCGCTTGAAAAGTGTGACATCTTTGTGACATTGAGCGTGGCCTTTCATCAAAAATTCCGAAATTTATTAGAACATCTACTTACCAGAAATATTGGCCGTCATTCTGAATGGTCCAATCGAGTCTGGGAAAAGTGACGGGAAAAAACTATCGATTATAATAATTATGATGAGATTGACAACTTGTTTTGCTAGCACTAATCATCTCGTTGTGTAAAATCTCAACAGGTTATAGATTCACAATCTATAAATTATCGATTTATGTTACCTTTTGACGTGGCAATTATTAAAGCGCTAAAATATTTTATGTTTATTACACAACATTATAAAATCCGTAACATCACAGCATCCCATCGCATCTCTATATTGGACTTGATTTATTATGATAGAAAAATTTATGACAAAATATAAATTAAAAAAATAATTTTAATTAGTTTATTAAGAAAATTGTTATAATTTATTGAATTTAGGAAGTATATAGTCACACATTTAGTCACGATACTCGTAAGGTCATCATCACTCATATATAGGTATGCACAATTCTAGCATACGGATATAATAAATTTTATTCGAGTGACAGTTGAATCAAATAAATAATCGAAACCAATTAATTTATTTATCAATAAGTCAATTAATATTTATTTGTTGGAAATAAATACAAAATACTGTTCATGCACATAAACATAAATGACAAAAAAAAAAATAAAACCAGAAACAATAAGAAAACTTGAACTTCTTGTCTCCGATTTCACGTATACACGAGAGACAAATGCAATAAAATCCATTTAATCCACTTCCATTCAAGAATATCAACAAATCGCGCACAAGCCAATCAATTCGAGCGAGAGGAGATCGGAGTTTATATAGTTTTATTCTTTAACAATTTTATGAGGAGACATAAATTGTAAGACATGTTTTGTATATTTTGTGCGCTGGTCGTCTTGTCGAAACCAGTAGATAAGTAACAAAACGTATATATAATATACTGCCGTGTTCGCAATCTAAGAAGTAACCTGAAATTAATAAATAATTTAATGTGCAAGGTGCATCTACTCGTATATCTCATGATTTGTCATTTTTATTCGGAACTTTGGTTACCATAAATCATTAATTTTCCTTTGATACACATTTTATTGGTATACCTGGTGAGTCCCATCTGCGTTGGTTATATGTTGGACACAGTCGAAGTGGTTTGATATGTATGATTCGATCTTAATATGTGATTAATTCGAGTAATTAAATACAATTATTTGGACGGTACAAGTTCACTATACCTTCAAATGATGGTCATGAACATATTTACCTAACAATGAGAAACTGAGACGTTGCGGTAAGTAACCGCAGTTGTCTTTTATTTGAAAACTTAAATATGAGGTTACATTGTGACCAATACAGAGGCCATTTCAAGACTTTATTAGTTAGCCCTGTGGGTGGGTGCATCCACATTTCGTAAATATTTCGAACAAAACATAAGACCCATATAGAATACCACCAGATTAACCAACTCTTGTCGTAGGAAGCGACTTAATTTGATTAGCTCGCTGGGCTGACGAATGCCCTCGAATAAAAAATGTCAACAAACAAAACAAATCAAACAATGAAACGAGATTAAGAATCGAAAACCCTGGCGCGATTTATGCTCTCATCACATTTATGAACGAGTGATGTGACGACATCAAAAAAGTTCTTCTGTTACATAGAGGTTATACAAACTGGAGGAAACTAACAATGAAAGTAGAGGAATGGACGACTATCTTTGTGTATTCAGAAGAACCTTCAGTTGGGGTGTAAAACACCATATTTTTTTAAACCGTACATGTAAAAAATATAACCAGATACACCAATTCACGATTGAAAAAATTAAACGTTGTATCAAAGTCATCCGGATGTAGCGTAATGGTTACGAGAGTTTCTCATCACGCCGCGGTCTCGAGTTCGATTCCCGCCGTTGACCAAAAATTAACATGCAACCGGATGACATCAAAACGCGTTTGTGTGTGAAAACATTCGTTGGGCTGACCACCTACAATGTGCACCAATCGATTTAAAAAAATGGTTCATAATGTCTCAGTTGAGACGAGGTAAGGGCCGTTTACGGCCTCTAGGCCATAGATTATTTATATTTATTAAAGTCATCATGTTGTGATTTTCCTTAAAGATCAATCCCATATATACTGAACATTTGTAAGAACATTTCTTGCACTCTACAAGAGGATTTTATATGCCTTTGATCACGATATCCAAGGTTAGAACCCGGTACCTTTCGTTTCAGAATCTATCTTCAACTACTATCCTATTGGGTCACTATGGAAATATAGTGAATCTTAGATCTTGCCGAAACTGGCTGGAAATGAATTGAGGAACGAAAATCCCATAAAAACTGCAAAATTGATACAGACCAATGAGAAAACTGTACTCGTTAATATGTAGCAATTCACAGAGTCCCTATGAATAAAGGTCAGAAGATACACTTCATTGAGCTTTACGACATTAAGATATATGTTTTAAGCAGATATTCACTTATTGGTACTCTGTGAGATTTCATTAAGTGCATCTTTCAGAAATCACCTTATACATACATATTTGCAGCTTTAAACCAACTAAGAATCCTAGATGGTGTTGACAATACAGATCACCTACTCGATCGGTTTTAACAGATCGAGTAGATGATCTGTATCAAAGCTCGTCGATTGGCCTCGTTAAATTTCTCTCTAGAGTCACTTTACAGTACTTGCAAAAAATTAAAACTAACAAGACAGGCGATATGGATAGTATTCTACTTGTAGATTTTTGTCGAAGCCAATATCATGTTAGTTCAACTTATTTAATGTTATCTGGCATTTTGTACTCCATTTGGAAAATTGTTAACGTATACATAAATCAATTTCCATTTCGTATACCATAATTAATTTCCAGGTCATGAAAATATAGAGATCACCATCTTATAAATGACAACGGAACAAATGCATTCATCAGTCTGAATCTCTCATCTCCTAAAATCCAAATAACGGTTCTTTTTTCGACTACACTTCTAATCTTCGATTATCAACTCTCAATCCAATTTATTACTATGCACATGACATCTGACTTCCTATTAGTTACTGTTAAAGCCAATAGCATTGAAATCCATTCCAACAAATTTCAATACAGCATTTTTTCTTGTCGAACTGACGGCGATTCTGATTGGTGAACCCAGTTTGACTATACCGAACACATTTGAAATTATTGGCGATACAATATGGTGGATTGGTACGCTGATACATTAAATTACTAACATTACGCCAACTGGATCATTTTTTTATATTTGAACAGGAGCACCGAAAACTCATTTCGATGAAGTATGCCCATAGGTTCGATTTAGGAATAACCATCTGGTCATTGCATACGTCCATGCCAGCCTGTTATACTGACATGGAAGATGCGTGGGTCCATGAATTTTGCACCACAATAGGGGATCACAATTCAACGCCTTCCTAATCCGAGATATAGTGGTGCTCCCGGAATTCATCTGCCTTCTGATTCCAGTATAAAATCAATAACGTTGTCTGGTGCTAGATGATGACCAGATGCACCAAGAATTTCATCCTATTGGTTTTGCAATGTTGTTCTCATTTTATTTATATAAGTGACCGTTCCTTAGTCCTGGGATTCATTCCCGCCAAACACAGGCAGTGCCATCCGATACCCTTCAGAATGTGCATACTAACTTAATCTTTGACCACATTTTAATTTTTAGTTCACGTTTTCTATTGCATTGCTTTGGTCCAAACTGGTGCACCATAGATAAGGGTTGACGTAACTATGCTAGCTAGCAGATCTCTAGTATTACTACTTTACATTATTTGCTGCCACGTAACCGTCGAACGCGCCTTTCGGAAACCATATTGATGGTTGCATTGCAATAGCCTCATGTAAACGACCGTATACATTTTCTTCCAGTATTTTTCCTGTTGTATCTAACAAACATATTGGATGATAAAAGGATGGTTTCGACTATGGCTTTACTCCTTTTGGTAACAGTACCAGATTCTGTGCCTTCAAATTTGCAAGTAAAAGAACCGTCTGTTAAGCACCTCGTAGAAAATAACTGAATTGAAGTGAACTGTGGACTTTATGCTATATTCAGGACATTGTCCGGACATGGAGCTTTGTTGATCCCCAATCTAGAACATGCCTTCAGGATCTCTACTTAAGTAACTGGAGAAACAACATTCTTTCTCAGCGTTTCCCGATAACTCCATAGCAAACATTCAGTTTGTCGCGGTAAGATGGTTTACTACAGCGTTTAACAAATGTCGAGCTCGTTGGTATTTTCTTCGCTTTTAGACATTTATTTTGTAACTCCGAAATCTTATCGTTCTAGCAAAAGACAGGTGTCTTACTAATAGTTGTTCACTATTTATAATAGTTGTTCACTATTTTTCTAGTTACCATTTGCCATTCCACCCGGCACTACATTCTCCATCATAAGATGAATCGTATTCTCATCGAACGCTTCACAATTCCATCCCATTGGCTCATTGATGTATGTACCTTTGGTTCTTCGCGCCCTTCAATCTTGTTCGTGTAATCTGGTGATGAAAAGAAGTGTCGCAGTTTTAACAACTGTGCTATTTGCTTGGTCATGTAAGCCTTATAACACAAAATGTGTATAAATTATGAGACGAACCACCGAAAACATAACTTAACGACATATAAAAAATTGTCTTTTCATTTGTATAATTACACACATATGTACCGATTACATGACGTACATAAATATGAAGTACACATGTAATTGTTTATAATTATACACAATTTAAAACGTTGACGTGAGCACTTGGTGTTATTTTATTGCACTCGATGTATACAATGCCACGCAATATTTTTTTTTTACAACTGTTTTGGAATTTTACAATGGTTTCATTTCAAGATGTGTGCGTAATTGATTGTTAAATTAAATAAGCGTAGATTATACAATATGCTTTAAGGCGTTGCTTAAACCTTAATAACACTGCGCAGGTACGTGTATAATATAATATAAAAACGATGTCCGGGAGAGGCAAGTCGAGTGGACGCTTTCGCATATATATAAAGGATTAAGCAATAAGAGGTTTCATTTTTAATAGCCTGCTATTTCGGGAGTGGTCAATAATGATGCTGTCATCTTTTGGCATTTGACAAGTAAGAACTGCGCCACTACTAAAAATTGTACGGTAAAAATCACTACAAAAATGGTAAAAATTTGAGCTGTTGGGGCAAGTTAGTGATGTGAATAATCAAAACCCTGTGGGTCGCTCAACAACAACTGAGAATATTATTGTTGTAGCCCGTAGTGTTGAAAAAAACCCCGGTTTGCCACTCCACAAATGCTATTAAAGTTAGCCGAAAGTTTCCAGCCGAAAAAATAAAAAAATCGACAATGCAGATAGTGTCTTTGCTATTCCAGCAGAAGGTTAAACATTTGATATTTTTTGAATGATTATCAACCGAAAATGATTGTTGTATTTATATTTTCCAGCCAAAAAGAATTTAATGCATCGAAAAACTACCAAATTTACCGGAAAAACTCTTATATTAAAAATAAATGAAATAAACACATGTAATAATGTCTAAATTCAAAATTCTCTATAAAATCAACCTCTATAGACTGTTATGGGTGGATGTAGGTTTATTTTAAGTGTTTGTCAATGGCAACACTAGAAAAAAATTTTTAGGTCTAGTTTCATGTGGGGAGTCCGGGAAACCTCGATTCATTGGACCCGTAGTGCAACCTTCTAAAATCAACCTCTAGAGTATTATGGCTGGATATAGATGTTTTCTAAGTGGTTTGTCAATGGCTATCACTAGAAAAATATTTGGGCCAAGTTTCATGTGGTCATAGGACAAATCCCATAAATTGACCATGAACCCTAAATCTTCAAATTCAATAACAGTTGAGCAGGAAAAACAATTAAATGAAAATCTGAAGAAAAACTATTTTTAATTGGAAGCTCAACTTGACAAAAAAATAAAATATCCAGAGAGATCGAAGAAATATCGAGACACCAGAAGGAAAATAATGGCAGAAATCGTACGCAATTCTACAGAATTTAAACGAGGATTAAAGGCATGAGATAACCTTGGTACACCGCCAATTGAATATGATCAACCCGAACTTCTTAATGCAATTGTAGAAATAGCAAAATATGGATCAGCATCGCATGATAAAAGGCAAGACGAAACTTATAGGAGTGTGAATGTTTTTCATTGCCATTTTTAAGTATTTGGATGAATTATCATCATCTTTGGGACCAAACGAAATATGTTTTATTTCTTAAGATGATAAGGCTCGTGTATCAATTGGTATGACTGCCGCACATCTTCAAGCCCCATTACTGATGCATCTGGAATACAGAGGCTATTCCATCTGTTTATGCAGGAATTAGCATAACCGATACAGTTGGAGTTTCAGGGCCAACATATGTTGCAATGCGATCAGCGAAACAAAATTTTTCAACTGATTTGTCATGCATTGGATTTTGAAACGTTGTTGGATATGAATGAATTTGAAGCTATAACTAAATTAGATAGAGCGTCGGATGAACGGGCGGGCATTCACCATTTCAGCAAACATAATTTGGATGCCTTATTGGTTGTGACAAATGCTCGTGGAAGAAGCGCACTTAATCGAGTGGAGAGGTGGATGGCACCAGTCGGGAAATATCTGGTATAATATTGCCACACGACAAGTTCGGATCACATCTAGACTCCTGGGGTCAAAAAATAGAACTAGACTTAGAGAATGTTTGGCTGGAGTTTGGACAGCTTTAGTTATAGATGGATTTCCAGTTCTTGCCAATTATATAGAACCCGACAAATCAGAATTGAAGAACGAAGATGTTAATGAAAAAACTCCGAATGGTTTGCAAAACATATAAAAACAAGCCAATATTGATTACAGGTAGTAAAATGTGCTAATCGAGATTTTTGTTCTGAACCGCGAAGTTCATATTTTAGATTTTTTAAGGATAGATTATACCTGTCCCAATCCGTATAAAAAATGGGGATATACCTATAAACCTATATTTAATCAATTAGCAACAGACGCTAAGGTCATTACTCTTTATAAGCAATTGAAATATGATACATATTGTCCATCCATAATTTGCTTAGAAACAGATCGAGTATGTGATCATTGTGGATCGTGTTTTGCGAGTCAATAATTTTATTTTCTTGTCGAAAGAGTGGCAGCGAAGCGACAAAGAGAGTAAATGGAAATTATTGCAAAATATTTTGTATATTGAGTGGAAAGAATTCACGAAATTATTGGACGTTGTTTATGGGGCTGTCCTCCAAACGTCGTATCTTCGTTGATTGGATCGTTCAAATGCATCAAAATGATACGGAATTTCATCGAAAAATCATCTTCACTGATATCTATTTTCACCTCGGAGACTACGTTAATTAGCAAAATTGGTGCATTTGGGCTGGCGGTGTGATTGGACCCTACCGAGCTATGATTACTGTTTTTTATGGCCAAAATGGGAAGATATTGATGTAGATGACCGTTATTTCGTGTAATTTCTCGAAGAGATGATCTCAATTGGCCACCGAGATCTTGTGATTTAACACCTTTAGGATTTTTTCGGCCTCGTGAAATGCAGTATACTTTTTTTGTTTTGCCGCCATTTTGGTAAACGTTAGTCTTGACAGTTCATATTTGGCAGTCGTGAAGTAGACCGTGTTTTAATCGTTAAAACATTTTATCAAAATCAATCATCGATTACTGTGACGATGAGAAAGTTACGTGAAATTTTTGGGCAGAAACAACGTGCCAACAAAACGCACTATTTATCGTGTAGTGAATGATTTCGAAGAAAGAGGGTCTGTAGGTGATATGTCCAAGCATGAGCCATAACGTACTGCAAGATCGACTGAAAACAGTACTGTTGCAAAAAGAAAGTGTTCAAAACAATCCATCAACCTCAATTCGACGCCGTGCTCAGCAGCTTGGTCTTCAAAGAACAAGTTTGGCTACAATTTTGCACAAGGATTTGCATTTGTTTCCATTTAAGATTCAGTTGACACATAAGAGCTTCTTTCACAAGATCATTCACGCCGGCGTACATATGCCAATAGGATGTTACGGCTCGCCCATGACAACCCCGATTTTCATGAAAAAATCATAATGAGTGACGAGGCACATTTTCATTTGAATGGACATGTAAATAAACAGAATAGTCGGTTCTGGGCAATGGAAAACCCTTAAATTATTCATCAGTCACTTACACCCGGAATCATTGGACCTTACTCCTTTAAAAATAAAAACCGCGTAACGATAACTGTGAATGGGGCCGATATCGTGATATGATTGAAAACTTTTTAACGCCACAACTGCATGCTTTGGGCTTGATTAACATGTGGTATTAACAAGACGGTGCCACATCGCATACAGCCAGGATTACAATAGAATTACTGCTAGACCTCTTTCTACAACAAGTTATTTAAAAAAAATGTGATGTTGATTGGCCTCCACGGTCGCCTGATTTGACTGCTTCGGACTTCTTTTTGTGGAGATATCTGAAATGCAAGGCTTATGCAGATAAACCAGAAACGCATTCTCGTGATGAAATTAATGAAATGTCGCGTGAAATGTGTGAGAATGTAATGAAAAATGTGCTCAAAAGGGCTCGCATTTGTGAGGCGGAGATTTATCTGATATTGTATTCCATAGATAATTCCCGACATTAAATAAAACATTTATCAATACAAGTTCCATTCTTTTCATTTAATCAAAAATTATAAACAAATAAAGTAGTATACCTCCCCGGCGGATACCCTGTATTAGATCTATGCCAATGCTCCACAATCGATTCAAGATCTTAAAGTTCGAATTCGTAAAGTTATCGAATTTCATGAAAATATTTTCTCTTAAAAAATCTCTTTTATTTTTTTAAATATCAAAATGGAACCTCTTATTGGAAAATCCTTTATATAGCAAAATGTTGTCATCGATGTACGACCACGCATAAATGCAACTTTGTACATCTGTACTCGAACGTGTAACATATATATGTATGCTGCAAAAAAAGGGTTAAAGAACAAATTGTTCTCGAAACGTATGCATACATAAGAAACCGACATAAATATATAATCAACATCTGATTTGCATAACAAGAATATAATCACTTGTTTCGTTGATCACATATATATGCACATAAGATTCTGTTGTCTATATATACTCGAACATACATTAAGACGTACATACATATTGTAATTAAGTTATCCAATCTAAAGGCAAAAAAAATAACATAAAATTTATGTACATGTAAATTGATTTGGAAAATTGAACGAACGAGATGATTCTGCAGAACTACCTATCCCGTGATATGTTCTGTTTGTATGCATTTATGCTTCTTGTCGTATAATAAAAATCTTTAATTTAATTCAACTCTCTCTCTCTCTTTGTATTTTGTGAATTAAATTATATTTTTATTATTTATATTGAAACAAGATTTTTTTGTAAATATTTATTACGATGTAATTTACATGTGTAATGATTGTAATTAAATTATTATGAACGTGGTTTTATGGCTGTACGAGCTTTTTTTTTTTATTGATATATGCTTTTTATTTATTGGGATTTAAATGTTGTTTAATGTACAAATTATAATAATTTGTACACAGGAAATTGGTTGTTTATATCTACAAAAAAATTATAAATAATTATTATTGTTATTGTTTCGTATGTGAAAAATTGTTTATGATCTTAAAAGCTTCTTAGCACAGCAATGAAATTTGATATTCCAATTTAATGGTTATAGTAGTGCTTCAAATCTGAGCCATGTGCAGATATTAGGGCTATTTTCTAGACTTGCTAGACCTGGGCCATATGACATCGAACATATCAACATATCGCACCGTTCTTTTCCAGGTAATCACTTAGAAGGCCAGTTGACTCTTTCCCTGTGTATTTTATTCTAATGATTATTCCTTTTGGGATTATACCTTTTAAAATCGTTCTATGTATATTATGTTAAAAAAATAGCTTTTACTAAATTAATTACCCGCAAAAAAAGAAGGCAGCTCCATTCGCAGTGCCATCTGTAACAAAATTTTAAATTTCTAAATGCGTACTTGAAACCCCGATTATTTTTCACCTGAGCCAGTTAACGTGGACATTTAGTATATGATCGAAAAAAAATTATACACAATTAATTATTACACAAATTATATTAGTAAAGTAGTACAATTTTTGTTTAACAGATGGCGCTTTAATTACTATTAGATATTTTACAGTACGGTACAGAACTCCGTTGACACTCTGTAGAGCTGGTTGATTCACAGCTTGAGCGGGGCTCAAAAATGTATAGTAGTGGCAACCGTGTCACAAAGTATAGTTCGCTTTATAATGATTTAATAATTTTAAACTAGAAATTTTGTCCATGCTGAAGGAAACTTGGTATATAATACTTTTAGGTATCCACAAGATTCTCGACCCAGTTAACGATTCCATCCTTAACCCTCTGATTATGTTCATGTTCCTGCAGCGTACACACTTCAACGTTTAAGTACAGAAGTTGATGTTTTTAGTATAACAACCTGAACTCACGAGTGCGGATTTGGATACATACAGCTAAACCACCTTTCCTCATGCCCACTTGTAGGACGGTATATAAGAGTAATATAAGAGATGTAATATTTAAGAGTTCCTGCGTCTTATGCCATTTAGTCTTCTGCTGAATATTGTACAGATATTCGACGTTAAACCTCTTCCAAAATGCCTGGACACACTGGTGAATATGCTGCCATCTCGTAAATCTTCCCAACAGTATATTTTCGGTGAATTCTTCTTGAGGTATATAGAAATTGGCTGAATCTTTTAAGAAGTGTGCTGGTGTTAAGACATCAATAGGTTCATCTGATTTTTTATAAAGTGCGCCCGAATTTGGGATTGACTCAATTTGACTACTAACATTGACATTTTTCAAATGACAAACTAGGATTCGATGTGCATTTTGAGAGACGAGTTCTTACAGATTTTACTGCTGCCTTCCAAAGCCCACCAAAATGAGGTGTTGCAAGTTGAATACAATATGACATTGCACCTATATCTATATGATCAAAATTCTGCAACGACAGAGTTATAATTATTATTCGAAATTAAATGGTATATCTCGTTTAGTTTTCGCTTGGCTCCAACGAAAGTAGAACCATGGAGCTCCTCGTCTTGCCCCAAATAAAGGCATCAGATTGCGCACTACCTCGATGTGAATAGTCTTCGTCACCATACGAATAAATAACATTATATTTTTTTTTATCAATCTAGCATCTCTGCCCCTATTGGTAGCCAATTGTGTTGGTCCTGCATTATCGACTCCACACGATAAGATTATCATTTACTCAAAAATATTAAAAATGTTACAGACGCCCAACTGTGAGTACAGCAATATACTTTGATATTTTGTGCTGATGGTTATAGTAGTGCTTTAAAGCTGGACCATTCGCAGTTTTCTTGGTCATTTCTTAGCTTTATCTCCAATTTAAGAGCACAGGATGTCCGCACTAAACCTGGACCATCTACCTCTATTGATGGCTTCTTTTTTCGGTTTTCCTCATGTTTTGCCGAGTGCATCGTCTGGGCTATAGTACCGTTCTTTTCTAAAGTATATGAAGTAAGCCAGAACTTTCATCTCTAATCATGTTGTATTTCTTGGCTCTAAATTTTAGCTATATCCCAAAAAAGTGTAAATATTTTAAAATAAATTAATAGTTTTCAATAATAGGGTTATTCTGATTATCTTCCATTTTGTAGGAAACTTTTCCAATCTCAGCGATTGATTAAACATAGAGTAGTTCCAAACTGGTGTAATCTTTCAAAAGTGATGCAGATCTTTGATGAGGACCGCAACTATCGCCGAATGGGCTTAGAGCTTTGTTTATGTCTTCTATTGTGACATGTGGTACTACAATGGACCGGTTGCCTGCCCGAAACCCGTTGATTTCACGTTTTGTATTAAAAGCTCCAAAAGTATCCAAAAGCTATTTAAGTCTTGTATTAAATCGTATTAATATTCTTACTAATTTACTTTCAATATCTGTTTGGTTTGTTAGTTGCAGAAGCTTTTCATTTTTGATCATATCTGGCCAGATGGATTTTAGTATTCTATAAACACCTTTAGCTTTTGTGTGATCTTCTGTGTGTGTTCTCATATAGCAAAACTTTTTTTTAAGAAGATGGATGCATTCCAAAAGTTAAAGCATGTTGAACGCCTTTCTGGATTTGATGATGCATTGATTGATGTGTTTTACCGTGCTGTCTTTTTAACTTCAGTACAAGTAAATACAAATTTTACCAACCTCTTCGATTGAAGTATTTACTATTGTTTGTTTTTAGTCTCATGCTTTCGGGTAGTTTTGAGACCAACGTCATTTTCTTCACTTGTCTTCACAATGTTATTTTTTTCACTTATCTTTCCTCATATTTCCTTCTTATTTCTATTCTATCCAGAGCAAAGGAGTACCTTAAATTTGCGGCGTTCTTCAATTTCGTTCCACGTTGCATCCGTAATCCATGATATCTTAGTTTGACCTGGGAGCCGAGGGCACTGGTTGCAGTTGTGACGGGGACATGGTGTGTTTGTCCCCATTTTCGAATGTTGGTACCAATATTTGGAGAAATATTGACTTGGATCATTTCTTTGTACGTATTTCTTGTATCATTGTTTCTTAATCCATCAATGCTGTACAAAATGCTTGAAATTGTAGTTTGGAAATCCAACAGCCTTACATAACACGAACACGATGTATTCGCGGCTATACATTCAAGTAATCGTAGTTCTATTTGAAGACAATTGGACCATTTTCATCTCGTGCAGAACTCAATCAAGCTACAGAATTGTAATGTGGTGTTGAAACGTCTTACAGACGGGGTAATTAAGTAGAATTAAAGCTCTAAAAAGGGTTTGGGTTTTACTTTTAAAATGTTGATCTATAAAATAATTATTAAACCTTTCTGAACGTATGGCACTATATACCGATATATGGTATGGTTACTCGCTCGTTTTTGGACATTCATCAATAGTTTCAATCGAGAATCACTTAAATTTGATACTCTAATATAACAACATTGTAAGGAAGATAGTTTAGGAGTTCCAGTACCCAATATTTCAACGATGAAAATATTGCCTTTTAGGGGATTACAAATCTATTTTCGCCGATTGCACTTTTGATATGAAGTTCTCCAACCTCTCATCATCTAAAAGGTCGTAATAAAATAAGATTAGTTTAAAATCGTTAAAATTGGTTCGTAAGGTCTCATTTGAGACGCGATAACTGCACTAATAATAGTGGTAATAATAATATATGGATTAGAGGCGGAGCGAATACAGGCACCTACAAATTCAGCGTGCAGTCTCAGGTACCTCTTAAGCCGAACTACTTAGCCTATAATCACTAAAAACGAAGCAAAATTTAAGGCAAGCGCCGTAACACTTTCGACATAAATACTATTGGCATATATAATCACAACCGTCGTAGAGTAAATAAAGTTATCATTAAGCCACAATTAAACTAAAAAATTTCGAGTAAATTATTTAATTCGCTAACACTGTCGCGACACGATTGCTCACTAACATATAATACAATACACACACTGTATCAAATATCAAGTCCCAGCCACATTCACTGATTTCGTTTATTGGATAAATCCACCATGCCCTTCAAAAAGAGCGTCAATATAGCCGTTCTGCGAATAGAACTTTATAAGATGAAATACGAAGTGTTAGAACAAGAGCATTAAAGTATGCTCCATATTTCTCTTAATTGGTGAAATTACACCAAAAATTAATTATCGTCGATTCAGTATGCGTAATTTTGTTCATTTAATGTTGCATATATCATAAATTGTTGAGGTATATAAAATGAATCATTAAACAACATTTACCCAACACCAGTACAGAAAGACTCGACAACGTAAACCTCCATTAAACGTAAAATGCTTAAGTCGAAACATTTGTCATAATAGTATACAATTATACAATTCATCCAACTACTTAATTTAGTTATTGTATAGTTTTTGCACTACATATGTATACAATGTTCCAACCATGGCTTAAGATGGTCAATGCAACCGCACGAACAATAATAAAAATAATTATAATCGTTGATCTTTTTAGTACCAACCAGTAGTGGCCTACACATATAATTAATAATTGGAATAAGAAAACGAAACTAGCACATAAACAAACCAATAATTTTAAATGACTTAAGAGTTAAACGCCGCATCTGCTACGCATACATAAGAATGCCAGAAGATATTTTTTTTAAACTATAAATTCGTTCCTCGTTCATTTCGAATAATTACAGATTCTCGTTTTATTTTGCAGCATTACTCTACAATTTTAGCATATAATTTAATTTAATTAGTTGATAGTTAACTCTAACACTCAGGATAGACAACTGAAGATATGTTGATTAAGCAGGTTGGCCGATATAAGTATACGAAACGTTTTATCTCCATGTCAACCTATAACACTAAAAGGTGGAATTGTCGGCCTACGAGCTGAAGTGCCGAGCCCCTACAAAGATTGAAACGTCTTAGAAGAGCAACTTTTTGGAAGCTCAATGAATTCTTACGTATTTCTCATGGGAACGAAAATAAATTCTAACCATAGCCAATTCGATTAAACCCGACTAGCTGTTATTTTTGAATCTTGGGACTGAAATATCCAAAGTTGGGCAATAGATTAGTTTAGTATTTTCTCTCAATTTTGAACGACAAGGGAAGTGTGATTCAGACGAAATATGATTTTTCGTAATCTGTAGTTTTGTGAAGTTTGTGCTTATTACATTTATATACAAATCCAGGATCTTATATGTGACCTGGAGAGTTTGTACATGTACACAAAACAAGCAAACTTGATTGATATTGATATAATCATCGATCATTAGACCGGAAATGTCTGACATCTCGAAAAATGTTCTATTCTTGAATACGAATACGATTGAGAACGAAAGGGTTCGAACCCCAACGAACAAGTAGAATTAATTTTTATATAATCTGTATTCGATCGAACATGTGAACGAAAACAACTTCCCACCGCATGTTAAATGTCTGCAGGTGAATGAGGATTTCATCTGAAAGCTGTGATCAACTTGCATCTGCCACTTGGTTTGGTTTGCTTTACGAAAGTGCTCCAAATCGACAACGCGAAACTTCTGGTTTTTCCATCTGGAGCGTAAGCGAATAATTCAAAAGATACCCATGTGAAAAGCATCGATACTCCTAAATTTAATCCACACACTTGCAACGATTGTCCTTGTGTTTTGTTGATAGTTATTGCGAAAGCGAGTCGCACAGTGAACTGCAAACGTTTGAATTCGAATGACATAACTGTCGGGATCATTAAGATACGTAGCAGCAGCATACAGCTACACCTTTGAATGTTCCAATCAAAATTATTGCCTCGGTAAAATGGTTGATCATTTTATTGACTGAGAGTCTGGTTACATTGCAGAATGATTGGTAGATCAATTCACAATTTAAGGACATGTGGTGGTATGCCTAGCAAATCATGCGAATTCAAGAATTCAGTTGGACACGTGACAACTTCGTCTTGATTCACCATAGTATCGATGCACTTATATGTTGTTGTTTGCCGGGTTTCCCATTATGAATAATGAATTTGATGACATCGATGTTTTCGCCGCTAATATAGCATGCGTACGGAGCAAATGATGATTTTTGTAGCTCTGTGCAATGTTTGGGAAAACTTTTTGCTGTGATCTTACAGAATTTTGCTGGGAAGTTGATACATTGCGTAGATTCATCAATTTGCATTCTCTCGTTTCCAATATTCATTAATTGCAAAATTTCCAGCCGATGCATCCCGTTGTAGTTGTAAACGCATGTTGGTTTTAAAAGTCAGTTTCTGTAAATGAAGCCATACAACTAATGATTTAAGACATGCATTACGTTCATCAGGTGTTGAGAACGTGATATAACCGGCAGTGTTAATCGAAAATCACCAGACAACAAATTGAGTGCGCCACCGAAGAGCCGTGCGGTTTCTCTCAAATCTCGCAGTGTTCGATCAAGCGCTTCTAATGCTTTCTTGTGAGACATTGTACATTCGTTCCATATGATTATTTAACACGTTTGGAGTACTTTGCCGATTCCAGAGTTTTTGCTGATGTTGCATGTTGGTGGATTGGTACCTTAGTGTTTTGCAAATTTATGCGCTGTTCGGCCACCGCATCTAAAAACGTTGTGACAATTCTAGATTATGCAATGACTAGTGCAATATTATTTTGAGATCGTACGGTTGCCAAAATGAGTGGAAGAAGAAAAATATTGCCTGTACCATCGGGCGCATGTGTAAAATAACTGTTACCCAGTCACAATATATAGAAATTCAGAAATTCGACCAGGAAATGCACTGTGCTCGATACTTTTTAATTTTATGTTGGAATACATCAGAGGCCAATTCAAAAACAATTGAATATACGTTGGGTCTTAAATCAAAGAGTATATATGCAACACTTTTTCACTCAAATAAGTATCCGGGTTGGCTTTACTGTATACCTCATTTTGTCAACCCAATTTTTTTTAGAAAATTTTCCATTGAATGGGCTTCTTTCAGATTAGTTACTAATTAGTCGAACAGAAACTGGTTTAAGACGAGTTTTAAGATAACGAAATTGTAAGTGAATAGACAACCCGAAAGCGCCTTCTCTGCAGTGTCAAACAAATAATCCAGCTTAAAGTTTGCAAAGGAGTATACAACTTGAAGTGTAGACGATTGGAAGTGAATCATTTGGTCAGACGTTACCAAAACAAACGGTTTACAATCAGATTGAACAGAAAACTATTGGCAACAGACCAGGTGAATAATTACAATACCACCAAATCATAGAGACTATGAAACATGGCAGAGAATGGTTTTTGTGATTTTAATGCAAAGCATGTTGACTTTGGCTCTAGGCTTACAACAACCAAAGGTATAACGAACTTAAAAATGCAATAGTAGAAATGGGATGTAACGTCCATTCCACTGGCAAGCCAACATATTGGCCCACGGATGCAGGTAAAACTCCTGATCTACTGGATTTCTTTATATCAAAACAAGTTTCATCAAATTTTATTGAAATAGAGGATAATTCAGCTATGGACTCTGATCACTCTGCAGGGATACTTTCCTTAAGCGACAAAATAATTAGAAAGGAAACGAGACCACCTCTTGCCAATAAAACTACTGATTGGGCGAGCTTCAGATCTGAAGTAGAAAACAAGATTAACTTACAAACACGACTAAAAACTATTCAGGACCTAGAAGAAGAGGTAGAAAATTTCACCGATATCATTCAGATTACCACTTGGAATAATACTAATGGAACAGTATCAAAAACCATTGGTAAAAGTTACCCAAGATAAATTCAGAATCTTGTCTAAGACAAAAGAAAAACTAGGAGAAAATGGCAACAAACAAGGAGTCCATCTGATAAGACGATTCTAAATAATAAATCACAACAGCTTAAGCGAGAAATTCAGAAGCTAAATGAAAAATCGTTTTCTTTGTATCTGCGAAAATTGACCGCTGATGAAGATACGAACTACTCATTATGGAAGGCAACTAAAAGTATAAACACCCCAATTACGCAAATCCCTCCTATTTAGAGAAATGATGGCTCGTGGGCTAGGGATAACAAAGCAAAAGCTGAAGAATTTGCTAACCATTTGGCTGATATTTTCAAACCGAATGAGATTGAATCGGATATTATAATTGAAAATAAAAGCAGCAATTATGAGGGTGGAATTCCTCTAACAACCCAAAAAGTAGTTACCAGTGAAATACAATTCAATCTGAAGTCAGCAAAGGCACCTGGATATGACCTTCTAACGGGAGAAATTTTAAAGCAACTACCAAAGAAAGCTATCGCTAAACTAACTCACTTGTTTAATGCTGTTATTAGATTAAGACATGTTCCTTCGGCCTGGAAAGTTGCGGAAATTATTATGTGACCACCCAGGTGGCGCAGTGGTTAAAGCTGCGGCAGTTGGAGCGGGAGGTACCGGGTTCGAATCCGATTCGAGGCAGGATGCAAAATGGGTTTTTCACCTTCGATCGTTTGGGCGGTGCGATCGGTGGTGAAAAATAAACATAATCTGGATCCTCTGTCGTGTTTAGAATCCTTGAGCCGACCCATCTTCCATGTCAGTACTATAGGACTGACATGGAGCTATGCAATGCGCAGATGGCGTATCACAACGGATCAAATTTGGTCTAAGTGTGCGATAGCAGCCACATCAACTTAACTTTTTTTTTATTATGTTACCGAAACCAGGTAAACCGCTTAATGAAGCTAAAACGTACCGTCCGATATCACTGCTCCCTATCATTTCAAAGCTAATGGAGAGACTACTCTTCAAGAGAATGAAGCCAATAATAGAAAGTAGAGACTTAATACCGGGTCACCAATTTGGGTTTAGATGCAAACACTCTACAATTGATCGCAGGTTCACAGAATAACAGACATTATAGAAAAGGTGTTAGAAGAAAAACAAGTTCGACCTTATTTCTGGATGTGGCAGCAGCTTTCGATAAGGTATGGCACGAGGGTTTAATACATAAACTTAATACTATGCTTCCGGGGCCATATATTGATCTTTTGAGATCATATTTATCTGAAAGGCTTTTTAGAGTAAGACAAGAATATGAGTATTCTGAACTGAGAGAGATAAGGGCAGGTGTTCCACAAGGCAGCATTCAAGGTCCAGTCCTTTACCTACAAGTGATATACCACAGCCCGACCACGTAATCATAGCAACGTTTGCTGGCGACACCGCGATACTATCAACAGAGCAAACTGTGGAAGAAGCGGCGAATAAACTTCAATGTGCAAGTGATGAAATTCGCCAGTGGACCAAGCGATGGAAAATCAAACTTAATGAATTAAAATCTGCCCATGTCAACTTTACGAATAAATCATTGGTTAATCCGCCGACAATCAGCTTAAACGATGTGACGGAGCCGAACGTGAGCTCTGCTAAATACTTGGGTATGACTCTGGATGTTAAACTTAAATGGAAAGAGCATGTGAAGAAGAAAAGAAAAGAGCTAGATCTTAAATATAGACAATTGTACTGGCTTATTGGGCGAAGGTCAAAATTAAGCATATGCAACAAAATACTGATTTACAATCAGGTTCTTAAGCCGGCTATATGGCATTCAGCTTTGGGGCTGTACTAAGAATACTAACATTAAACTTATACAAAACTTCCAGAATAAGGTACTTCGGAGTATAGTGAATGCACCCTGGTACATTCGTAATATATATTTGCATCGTGATTTGGAGATTCCAGATATAAAACTCGAAATAAAACGATTTGCATCGAAGCATGAATCAAGACTAATGGAATATGTCAATGCGGAAGCCTCTCGGCTACTGGATATTGAACATTTGGTTAGGAGACTTAAAAGAACCAAACCATTCGAGCTTGTTAGTATGTGAGCAGCTACCTACCAACGAACAGGCACTGTGCATCGCTGGATCAACAGTGACCACATTATATTTTAGTTTGGAAGAATTCAGATGTAAATTGATGGTTAGTCTGGAAAGACTAGTTTCAATAATATAATAAATAAAAAAAAAAAAAAAAAAAAAGAGAATGGTTTGGGTCTAGTTTTTGCTTGATCGAGTATTGGTTGTTTGATAAAGATAAATGGAATAATGCACAAAGAAATGTATTAAACTATTTTAAAAGAAAATTTGCCAAGTTTTATTGATGAATGTGCCTACTCCTAGTCCATCGACAAAAACGTGCAAAAATGGTTAAACTACAATGTTAAAATGGCCAGCAAAAAACCGATGGAAAATTGGTGAGCAATTCTTAAAAGGTTACGAGATTACGATGAAGCACCAAAAACCATCAGTGAGCTAAATAAAATAGTTTTGGATCAGTTTAGTAGTGTATTGAATAAGAAATAAAAATATCTTGGGTGTACTCATTAGGGTGTCCTCACACATTCAATACCGTAGCAATCACTACCAATATATGTATAATAGTACGTATATATGTCAACTTATTTTACCAAAAACGAAGACGAAGATACCCTGCCGAATGTTTTAACTAAAATGACGCCATCGAAATAAGAAAATATCCATTGAGCAAGAAAAACGCGAATAGCTAAACTTTTCGACATTATAAAAAAATCCGAATCCATTGACCAAATACGCGGGCTTCTGTAAAAAAGTCTTAAATTCTGCTATTAATTTAACAAAATCTGAATAAGAATACTACTGTGGAATTTATGCTCATTTGGGCGTAGGACTATTAAGGAAAAATATGAAAATCTTCGGTAAGATTTAGTAAATTTTTGATAAATTTAACTGTCCATCTTATCCAATGGCCTTCATACGTCTCAGCTGAAACTACACACTTATATAATCGCATATAAACGAATACTCTTTCTTGTACTTCAATTTTGTGTTTTGACGGCTTTAACAGGTCATTTGTGGCCAGTACCGTGTCAGCAATCGATTCTATCGATCATGAATCAGCTCTTCGTTCGATTGCAGCAACCAGAAACAGCCAGATCGCTTTCTAGGCCATGGAGCCATTGTCACTGGCAGTGACCTCTTCGTCTTCCGAAAGGTGGTTTTACCTTCGACTGTATCATTCGGTACATGCACGATATCAGGAATTTATCACACGCATGATTCTTCCCTCGAATGTTACAAGCCATTTTACGTACTCATCCGTCAAGGTCGAAAATTTGCATCCCTACATGACAACGGGTCTGATCAACACTCTGTACAATTTAAGCTTATGCGTATTTGATTTCAGACGTGAACGTAGAGGATATTAAGCTCGATTTCAAGCAGCGAGGCGAACCTTGATACCCTCTCCCACACTGTTATCGTGAGTAATGAAACTTTAAATCAAGGATGGTAAAATTTTCTGCCACCTACTGACCTTTAAGTCCAATTGATTATATTTCACTAGTTTATTCCCAGTCAGTCTAACATAAAAATGTTCAGTGCACATTTTATGTGCCGTCTCATTTTGAGCACTGCTCATAAAATGTGTTTACAAGCATAACGTGAACATATTGTTTATCATATTTACACAATTTTTTTTTAATTTGGCCAAGCAAATCTTTATTTCCTCATAAACATAAAAAAAATAATAACAACAAAAAGACTAAAAACACTAAAAAAAAAATACTCATCGTGTATATGTTTACATTTCGTCAAAGAAACAACAACAGGAACATAAAAAAATATCAAACCAAGATTTTCGAAGCAAACATTAAAACGTGATATTTCAATTTACAGATAAAACACGTTTCAACACTAAACAATTATATTTTCTTTACTGATTTTCTTTGCAAACAACACACCGTTTGAACCAAATTAGCTCACCTTAAAAATTGAACAACAAAAAATCACTCATTATAATTTATCACTCAACACACACGTGATTATCAATCGCCAGATTCTAATTGGATCGTAAACGTAATCCTATTGAGGAAATTGTCTAAGAGATGTCACTGTACGACAAGTTCACGATCAGTTTATATCGATAGACAAAACTACACCATCCCCTAAATATATTACGAATCGATGGTTCGTAAGCTGTCGTCGTCACACATGACTTCTCCTTGTGTATGGGAAATTTAATGTTTTATCCATATAGAACGATTGTAAATTGTTGTTGTATTTTCCATCCAATAAATGTGACCACGCCCCGAATTTTATTTTATTTAAAATACTATTCTACATATGAGTGTGTGTGTGTGTTTGTGTGTGTGTGTGTGTGTGTGTGTATTAACTAGCTATATGTGTGCTATACACGTACATAAGAGAAATCAAACGAAATTCTGGAATACAGGAATGAAATCAGTAGGAACGCGAATTGATCGATTTTATCGATAACCATGCATGTTTTTTTACACACACACATATACGGGTATAATTTACAAAGTAGTTGGCTTTTTGTAATTATTGTGACGATTTATTTTTTATAAATAATTAAATAAGCAATTTCGATTTATTCAATAGATGCTGGTTCTAATATTTATTATTGCTCGAACAATATATGGCACGTTTTAAATGGCGCAGTGGTTTGAACTTGCGGCAGTTGGAGCGGAAGGTACCGCGTTTGGATCCCGAGAGGGGCCTGATGCAAAAGGAATTCTTTACTATCTGGTTACGATCGGCGGTGTGAAGGAACACATGAGCCCTTTGTTGGAGTGAAGAACTCATCGGAACACTCATCTTAACACTGGTATGGCTTTAATCACTACGCAATTAAATCCATATGTGTTAAATATTACGATATATGTTTGTTGTTACAGGGTATAAGACGGTCGTCGACGGGATTGATAGTTATTTGTGAAACATCAGAAAATGCGTGAGGGCGACTTTATAATTAAACAACTGGGAGAAATACCAAACAACACCAGAACAATACGATCAACGTGCAGTAAATTGATAATCTACATGATATTTGAAGGAATGTATCTTGACGATTTTTATTATATGCCCAAATGCCGAAAAGTAAGAAACATAAAAGTCTCTTCAGTTGTTAGATGTCAGTACAATACATGGGTTAGTATTCTATGAGGAGAAAGCAGCTATTTAACCGTCTTGAATTGCAGGACGATTCAATTTCCCAAAAGGAGAGAAAGATCAGAATATATAACAATGGGAGAAAGATCAGAATATATAACATTGGGTAGATCAGAATATATAACAATGCAACAAGCGCCCTTTGACATGTCAAAAGTGTTAAAACCATAGCTGATTTACTGGTTATATTTAAGCATTAATTGATTAGTCAATAGTCACCTATGCCTATGTATGGTGGCCAAGAACTGAAGTAATTAATCTGCAAATTTTAATCAATACTGGTACAACGCTTATAGCTTCGGTTGGGATACAAGATCAATACGAACATGTCGGACTGCAGCTATAGGGGCACTGTAGGGGCTGCCTCTACCGTACCTGCGTCTCAAACCAAAAGCTGGTTAGACTGCATTAAAGATGAAATATAAAAGAAATCTGTAGATTAGCAATTTAGTGGGTGATTTAAAAATACTTCAGTGGTATTTTAAAACAACCTACCCACAACATAATAAAACTCGGTGAACCTTTTATGTGGTTATTCCGGATAGAAATAAGTGGTGTCGATCCTCATTGCAACAGGGACCTATATGGTATAGTATCCGCCTCGCTAACCAAAGGCTTAAATAATGCAGGAATTTATATTGTTTTGGACAGTTTCTCAGGTCATTTATATTGCTCTCAGGTCAAGCATCAGTTAATTAAAAACTGATTTGAAACGGTAAACCATAAACTAGAGAATTCTTCAATGGGCTGATGAGTCTTTAAAATTGACCACATATTAGTGTAACGTTCTAAATGTAAAGCATTCTTAAAATGGTTTCTTTTGTCAATAGAACCATCAAACTCAAGTTGAAGCAATTCACTGGCTTGCTCACGGATCAAATTGCCGTAAGAGGACATCCTAAAATATGGGGCTGAGTTTGTCGGAAATTTGTCGACTCCGCGAAATATATCAAATACCATTGCGCAGCTTTGTTCGTCGACGACTGTGCCTACTAGGAAATAGAACCATCAAGCCATTTAGCCTATTTTAAGGCTTTTAGGGGAAAATAGTACGAAAGATCTCATTAGTCTTCACTCATAAAATGAATTATATTGCGTTTTCTATCTCACATATAAGTCGTATCTGACCCGATGCCAGAATCCTTAAGACAATTTTTGAACAAAATAAATAGGAATAATATTGCATCATTTGGTTTTGTTACTACAAATGTTGGTTCGTACAGTGATTCTGGATAAATATACTTTCGCCTTTAAGTAGGAAACCAATAATTCAATCCTTATTCAAAAATGATCTGTGATTCACGTGGTAACCTGGAAAAGCTTAGATCAAGGAAAAAACACGAAATAGTCTTCTGTACAAGATCAGTAGTTAAATACTTATTTTAAGGCTGGACAACTACAGGCAAATAGAACAAATTCATCATCTTCTTCCAAACAAGTATCAAACTAGGAGTCCCGAACAATCGTTAACAGTAAAAATACTTGTACCTTTAAGTAGGGGCCTAATAATATGCAATTTATGTAAGGTTCAGCTAATTCTTCACTCTAATCTGCCAAGGCCTTGGGTTTGAACAAACATCGTTTTCCAAGAATCGCTCATCTTTCAGTTTTTAAAACATAAACATTATCTTGAATGGTTCGTGGTGACATCTTCTCTCAGACATACACTCTCAGTTAAAAAATTTATTTGTTATTCGAATGAAGCCCAAAATATTTGGTATTCTCAAGGTAATTAGGCCACCAAAGAAGTGCTGCAAAAGTTTCTTATGTCCCATGATATACCAAATGATACTACTACCAAATGATACTACTGAAGAGAGCGGGATGGCATCAACCCAATTTTTGAAAAAGAAAGTCTCACAACGTTTCACGCCCTGTAAGAAAGAACATATCAATTTTTCTATAGTGTTGGCTGGTTGATTTGATCAATTAATTTATCATTTAATTGGGCTAGCAGTGAGTTGACCACAGGACACCATAAGAGGCCTTCACCCTTCACTTTTAAAAGGTGAGTTTATCACTTTTGAATAATTTGCTCGAAAAATTATCAACGTTGTCATCGTGATCCTTGGGCTCTCATCCTCGTTGAGATATGAGTTTTTATAGCTTACATTTCCGTCCTAGCAGCCTTAGATTTTCATCATACTTGAATAGTTTTTAACATTGAAGAGCGAATGGCTTTCTGTTAAAGGCTCAATCAATGCCACCAGAGATACGTTCTCTAAAGAAGCCGAAAGTATCTTCAAGTTCACAGGCTTGGCTGCACTAGTTGGTTTTTCTTAATCTAAGTTTTTGTAATCAATATTCCATCGCACGAGAGTAAAAACTGTCCGTCTGAGCAGATACCCACTAAGTACACAAATAAGGCTACGTGATCTGGAGCGCCTCGTATCCGGACCACAATTGCTTACCTTTTTAGTCAGTTATCCGGTGGTCACTGCGAGGAGATAACAAGCATTTGTGAAAGCTGCAAGAAATGGGGCTGATCACTTGCGCCAACTTCATTCTCTCATACACAGCTTCACACATGCGACCACCACAGATTGCGCATAGGATTAACAATTGAGTTATTTTTTCAATAGAAAGGAAACACTTATTTACGTCACGCGGTATATATTTTTATATGATCAGATAAATTTATGAAACTACTCGGCTCTGCATTGACGGTATGAGACCCAAATAAACAGAAAACAAATCTAAGCAAATGATTCTTTTCTTGATTGAATGGTTGGATTCAACTAGTGCTTATTTTGATTGGATTGAACTAGTGCTTATTTCGTGAATGGTAGCACTTAGCTCATGTCTGATTTGACAGATAATTAGTTTTATACTTCCGCTGAACGAATATGGTTGTGTATACGCTTGAACAACGCTGGGAAATATTGCGACATTACTTTGAAAATCATGGTAATGTTGCAGAATGTATCCGAAAATTGCGTACGGATCTTGGCGGGTATGTAAACAAGCAAAATTGTCGCATTTGGGGCACGGAAAACCCACACGCATACATTGAAAAGCCGGTACACCCAAAACGAGTCACTGTTTGGCGCAGATGAGCAAGGAGTGGCCGTTACAGTCAATGGCGATCGTTATCGGGCCATGTTGAACGAATTTTTGTTCACAAAAACTGAAGAGGAGGATATTGGCAACATTTTGTTTTAACAGGACGGCGCTACGTGCCACACAGCTGAAGCTACACTCGATGTTTTGCGCCCTGTTTTTGAAGATCGCATTATCAGCCGCCGAGCTGATATCGTTTCGCAACCTCGGAGTTGCGATTTGACACTGTTGGACTATTATTTGTGGGGTGCGTAACATCAAAGATGAGTGTTACGCCTACAAACCAAAGACAATTGACGCTTTAAAGGACAATATTCGTGAAGCCATTGGTGAAATACAGCTGCACACAATCGATAATGTGCTTAAAAATTGGACCGATCGTGTAGGCTACTGCATGGCCAGCTGAGGCAGCCATTTGAATGAAATTATTTTCCATTATTAACCGGAAGGATTGTACAGTAGTTTTTATTATAGCATTTTCAAAAAAAAAAGTTATTTGGCGGACTGTTCGTTAAATTCAGTTACGTATTTTTGGTCATATTCCAACTGGCACACTCTTCATCAGAATAAATGTGAGTCTGCTATAGATATCATCAGCAACCAATTTGTTCTATACTTTCCAATGGCTAGTTGATCCCGATCAATTAATTTATCGTTTAATTGGACTAGCAGTGAGTTGACCACAGGGCACCATAAGAGAAGAGACTGAACTCCACCCTGAGGGCATCAAATTATTAACTTGCTTTTAAAATTATGTAACTGACAAGGTCTTGACATTTTTTATTGAGTTTCTTGAACTATCAAACTTTAACAAGAACAATATTTGGTCCACCTGTCCACGTTTTGAATTTGGAATCAATCAATTTCACTCGAATGCAAGCATGATCCGTATATAGGTAATAACCAACCGATGTCATTGACATATCGGCACATATAGCAATTGTATCCAATTAGCAAATATTTACCATACACATATCTATTTACATATGCGAACGAAAGCTCATAAAAAAGTAAGTTCAAATAATCGTGCAGCTTTTGATAACGCTATACGAGTATGTATGTACATATGAGTATATATAGGCAATAAACGAGTAATTTATTGTCAATTAAAAATAATAATAATATATAATTAAATATTAGTTTGCTGTTTATAACTATCATTTTTTTTTTATCGAGCTTAATAAAATAATTAAAAATCATAATACACGTAAAACGTTTATTATATTAATCGAACAAACGAACAACGAAAATAATTTTAATTAATTTTTGTTTCTTATTTTTCTTTAATACAGGAAATTATAAATAATTTCGAATGAAATAGTTATTTAATTTATAACAACAAAATCCAGAGTTAACAAAAATTGCAACATTGTTATTCGCGCGCTTTTTTTGCTTGTTCACTCGTCATGTACAAGAGAGTGCATTTGCTGTATTTTTTTTATGTTGATCTACATAATAAATTACATATATACATAATGTTACAAGGTAACATTAAATTAAATACAAAAAACAAAAATTAAATATATTTCGCATAAACATAAAAGATTGTGTGTTATTTAAGATGACGAGATAAGTTAGCACATATTTCATATACAGAACGAGGAAAATGTTATTTATGCATGTACGAGTACTCGAATAATATATTAATTATAATTCTGAAATTGATTTGATTTTAATTATAAAATGTTAATTGTATTCTGTCAAAATATAGTATAATTTTACTGTTATATACTATTTGATGTTCGTTTTTGATGCAAGGTTTGAGCAACAAAGTAGTATGTCTGTAACCTTTTAGTCCTTTTGTTCAATAATGACATCACACAGATTGAAACACACAGACCAAAGAAGAAAGTAAAACGGTAGCAGTTGGAGATATTCCCAAATTTACAGAGGTGGAACTAACTCTTGCCATTGGTTCTATAAGTAACAAGAAAGTTCATGGAAGTGTTGGAATTCTGACATAAGCTTTAAAAGTGGTGATGGGCCACTTCCCGCGCTTTCTTTTAAACAAATTTAATGCCTGTCTGATAGTAGAAGTATCAAGAGCGAAAGTGGTGCGCGCTTAGTACTTATCGATACAGGAAAAGGAGGCTACCTAGATTTTGTGACAGTTTCTTTGTATGCTTGATACGATGGAGAAGTTTATGAAACACCGGTTGGAATGAATCATATAAATTGTTGGTTTGGTTTTTCTCCAAACATCATCGATTCCGTAAGGTTCATTCAACCATCAATGCAATCAATGAGGTAATCATTGAGATCTGTTCGGTCAAAGAGCAGAAACTATTCTTCAACAGGCGAGATCTCTAGTGTTTTTGGTGACCTTGGATGTACAGAACTCATTTGATCAACACCATATAACAGATATGGTTATTCTCAGACCAGACCTCTGAGACATCTATTGTATGATAGCCATTTAACACCCCGATTCCCTTAGTCATGTCACTTAATTCGCCGCGACAGTTGTCGTGCCACTTAATCTTTAAATTTTTATTCTGCTAGTCGATTGAAGTAACCTGATGCAAGGAACGTCAATCGCTTAATTGATCAAGGAATACTTATAATTTCAACTGAATATGTCGACTGAAATTTTCACGCACCTATAAATATCGTTCCAAGTGACAAGAAATTTTTTAAACGACTACTTGAATAAAAAGTTTGCCACTTCAATTAATAAGTGACGAACAAATCGACTAAGAGAATCTCAATATTTGTCTGTCGCTATACGTGACAAGTGACACGACTAAGGGAATCAGGGTGTAAGACCAAATATGTTAAAAGACGTATAGTTCTCCTTGTTTATGCCGACGATGTCGTGGCAATAATCACATCTCTAACAACTGACTTGGCCACTAAAATTCAACGAAGTTTTGAGAAGGATGAAAACCTGGATTAATAAACATGGATTACACTGGCAATCTGAAAAACAGAGTACATAACTATAATAGTACAGGCACAAAGAAATGAATATATTACTAATGAGAGTCGCTGAAGCAACGATGCTGCTATGAAGTGGAAATCTGGGCTGATGCTAGCAACACATCGGTTTACTGACAGTTGCATGTGTGCACCTTACAATGATCCTCTTTTTACTGTCGGAGTGATTTCCGATGATCTTCCTACACTGGAACGTCGAGATATGATTCAACATACTGCAGATCTTGGAAAACGGGAAGCTACTGCAAGTTTCGGCTATAGAACTTGAATAAAGGACCGACTGTTTGATGACCAAATTACATATTTGAAGAAATTAACATTTACGACGACTCCTCAGTGCCTGTACTGTTCGGTAAAGCTCGACGATGTTAGTCATATACTTTTTTAGCTGCAGTGATTTCACTGATCTAAATAACTCTATACAACAGTGGAAGGGATTCCACCCGAGAACATCGTGCATGCGATGATTGGATGATAGGACACGTGGTTGATGATTACACAACGTTATGAAGAGTGCCTACTGAACCTTTGACTCTTAACAGACAGATAGAATGAGAGTTGCAATATGAGAAGATCGGTTCAGACTGAAACAATGCGAAAGTGATCCCAATGGAAAACCCCGTGAACTATAGGTTATTTTTAGTAACAATCTTACCTTTTCGAGTATAGTGATTTTCGCTCAGCGTCTTTTGAAGCTTTTTCACCTACTGAAACATCCAAACACGTTATGAAAAAATAATTAGTCAAGTTTATAACGGGTGATTTTTTAAGAGCTTGAGAACTTTTTTTTAAAAAAAAACGCATAAAATTTGCAAAATCTCATCGGTTCTTTATTTGAAACGTTAGATTGGTCCATGACATTTACTTTTTGAAGATAATTTCATTTAAATGTTGACCGCGGCTCTTAGGTGGTCCATTCGGAAAGTCCAATTTTGGGCAACTTTTTCGAGCATTTCGGCCGGAATAGCCCGAATTTCTTCGGAAATGTTGTCTTCCAAAACTGGAATAGTTGCTGGCTTATTTCTGTAGACTTTAGACTTGACGTAGCCCCACAAAAAATAGTCTAAAGGCGTCAAATCGCATGATCTTGGTGGCCAACTTACCGGGCCATTTCTTAAGATGAATTGTTCTCCGAAGTTTTCCCTCAAAATGGCCATAGAATCGCGAGCTGTGTGGCATGTAGCGCCATCTTGTTGAAACCACATGTCAACTAAGTTCAGTTCTTCCATTTTTGGCAACAAAAAGTTTGTTAGCATCGAACGATAGCGATCGCCATTCACCGTAACGTTGCGTCCAACAGCATCTTTGAAAAAATACGGTCCAATGATTCCACCAGCGTACAAACCTAAAGTCTACAGAAATAAGCCAGCAACTATTCCAGTTTTGGAAGACAACATTTCCGAAGAAATTCGGGCTATTCCGGCCGAAATGCTCGAAAAAGTGGCCCAAAATTGGACTTTCCGAATTGACCACCTAAGACGCAGCCGCGGTCAACATTTAAATGAAATTATCTTCAAAAAGTAAATGTCATGGACCAATCTAACGTTTCAAATAAAGAACCGATGAGATTTTGCAAATTTTATGCGTTTTTTTTTAAAAAAAAGTTCTCAAGCTCTTAAAAAATCACCCGTTATAAACAATCTCAAAAATAATTCAATATGTTTATATCATAAATAATCGACCTGTGTGATTTTTGCTAACTCTTTGATCACTCCTTTAAATAATTCGACATTGGTGTGTTTGGTCAACACGAATGAAAATTCTGTAACGATGAGGCAGATCGGTATAAAACAACGTTCAACACCTATCTTGGACATTATTATGTTACTAGAATATCTTGTACGCCTAAAGAGGGCTCCAGCGAACTTTCAATGCCTTATGAACAGCATCTTAATCGGAATAAATGGTATTAAATGCTTTCTGTACCTTGACGGCGAGTATGCATATAATCTAAAAGAGAAATATTCATGCCGATTATACAACTCGCCGGATTTACTGCGGCGGGAGGTCATTCGATCCGCATTCGATTCGCAATTAATTTTTTTTGCATTATAGAAACCGCCGGAAACCTGTACTACCGATCCGCAATGAAACTGCGATTTCACTAGCTGTCAATATTTTTATATATAAATTTTATATTGCACAGTAGAAAAGCGGTGAGAAATGTGCATGGAAATATATTTTAATTGAATTTTTTATTAAACCCAGTAAGAGCGGAATGAAAGGATTACTTCATCCACTATAGGGAACAGTGTTCAGCTTTCGTTGGTCTCAAAATCAACGAGTCCAAAATCAAATATTTGATTTTTGTTTTTAGAGATCAAGACGTAAATGATAACACACAGAAAGAACATTGTGTCTCAATCAACGTATATCAGGTGGTCAAGCGACTTATCTCTACGATCACCGTCTCATCATTCACCGATAATAGGAAGACTGATTTCAACATTCTAAATACAGAAGTTAGACATCCTTCAAACAAGCATACTTAATAGGATAAATTTAGGAGGCTAGTCGAACCAAATTGGTCTTTAAATATTCCGCTCAGTACAAAATCTGTTTGAATGAGCTGTTTTGAGCAGATCAGCTGGACAAGCTACCGTCGTTCAAGAAAGGAAAATTATTTGATGATATTGGCTACAGTGTAAATCTACCTTATAAAGTTTTTTAGATGTCTAGAAATATTCAAGTTTACTCTAAATAAGTTAATTTATAAATATGTTAAGACTCAAAAAACTGCTTTTGTAAGAACTGAAAAGCAATTTACCAAAGGTGGTAAAATCATCTTCTATTTAACTCGGAAATTTAAATTGGCAGCTACTTTACGATTAAGGAAGTCGGGTAGATGAATGGTGTTGGTCAAACTTGTTTTGTTAAAATGATACAAATCACAGTTTTAGTAATTATTTAGAAATATTAATAAATACACCCAAAACCGACTTTAATAAGAGCCGGTCGAAACATTATCAAGCGCACAATAGACTCTTGGCAAAACGAGTGAAGATATCTTCTTGGTGTAGCCCATCATTTACATAACATGTCAGAAAAAATATATCGATAAATATATCGAATAATAAAAAAATAAAATTAATTTATTAAATAAATTTAACAAATTTAATTTTATTTAATTTATATTTGTGATTTCAACAAAAAATTACAAATAAAACTTTCATCGTATGAAATCCGCATTCAATAATACGAAATAATACGAAAAACTTCAAAATCGAATTAAACTCCCGCCGCAGCAATCCGGTGAGTTGTATAATCGGCATGAATATATTATTTAGCCATACCCTTTCTAGATCAAAAATCAGATACAGCAGCAGACGTATTTATTCAAAATTTAACTAATGTTATTAGACGTCCAAAATCTATACTTACCAATCAAGGTGTTTCATTTTAAGAGTGCAGTATTCTTTAAAATTTGCCTATAGTACGGTTACATCGAACTTTAGTTGAATATATTCGATAATTTGAAGATCAACATTCGAAGTCATGGGATGAATATAATATACGCTAATACTGCGTAATAGGGGCAAAATATATACTGAAATTTTGGCATAGAGCTTTACTGTTGTACTTAGTAAAACCCAATTTTTGATTAAGAATAATCGTTATTTACATCAGATCCCATACATCAAGCGCCACGGAAAATACTATACTATTTCTACAATGATGGATCGTTAATTATCGGTAACAGAATTTTCGGGTTCTTTAAGAAAATTTATTCCTGGTGCATTATGTTTAGTATTAGAAGTGCACTACAGTTGAAGTTCTTGTTGTGGCAATAAACTTTAACCACTGAACAGAAACAATTTACAGACCAATACTCAAAAATGGTAGCTGTCATCCAAGCTTTATACGATTAGAAATCCAAATCACTAATAAATTATCCTAAGAATGTTCCTTATGTGCTTGAGGGTTTTCCGAGTGATACAGCAACAACGGTTTTAATTTAAAATCGCATGAAACCTTCTTCCTAATAAAAGAGTATGTCGATCTTTGGTCGTCTGATAGCCACAAGAATGTGACTCTTCTTTAAAAATAGACATTAGGAATGCGTTTAATTATAATGCGCATTCAGTAATAAACATTTTGACATTTATTTGATATTTGGTATAGGCAACCAGATATGCCAAATTTTGGGAAGTTTGTATCATGCTGCAACAATCCAAACCGCTTACAATCCTAACCGAATACTTCCAGTGTGTTCTCTTTGGCTTTCAATTTGTTACTCAAGAGATAAGTAGTCAGAATAAAAGTGTAAGTCAAGTGTTTTGAAAACAAGTATTTTTTGACGGCTTTGACATGCCATTGTTGGCCCGTACCAACAGTCTGATTCCATCGGTTTTCATTGTGAGGCAGCTCTTCATATTGTTCCCATCGTCCTTTGATGTCATGTACGATTCAGGAATTGGCATTAAATTACTGATCTCAATATCGAAAAGAACTTGGTATATGCCATAAATGTCGCGTTTTGGGCCATATATCACACGCATAATTCTTCCGTCAGGTCCAACTCTCACCTCCATACATTTGAAAGATATTTTGATTTCGGAAATGAACGAATGGCATATAAAACCGTATATCATCTCCCACACTATTATCTAATTAGTAATGAGAGATCCAAAATACTTGAATCTCATTACACCTTCAAACGTGTGGCTACCACTACTGAAATTAATAGCGTCTTGGGCTCGAAAACCAGAGATCAGATATTTGGTTTTGGACTTATTGATTTTGAGACCAGCGGAAGCTGTACACTGTTCTAGTGGATCAAGTATCTCTTTCACTCCGTTACCATTTAATCAAATGACACAGATATTATCTGCATATGCAAAAAGTTGATTGGATTGTCGGAATGAAATATTGTTGGAGGTGTTTTACTTTACCGAAGATTATACTGTTTGAAGTAAAACCAACACTAATTAATAGCAAAAGTTCTCGATAACCCTTTGACACAACCTTGTAACTGCACTTCCTTGGTAGTCACCGTTAAAATTATCTGCCATAGAACTTGTATGCAACGAACAGCTATACCATGATAATTTTCACCTTAATCAAGCCTTCACCTTTCTTGTATATATTGAGCATATAATGTGATCAAGAGCTCTGAATTAATACAATTAACTCCAGGTGGACAAGTTTTCTTTAATATCTGCATGGCCATAGTGAGTTCCTCACAGGGTGGATTCTCAATGAACTTCTCTGTGGTTTATATTTAAATGTTCACGATTCATGCCGTGAGTACCACATCGACGTTAACACAGAGGTTTCCATCCTGGTCTCAAAGGGCAGTGGACTGCAGGATCTTAAGGTATGGTGCTATCCGGTAACACCTTTAAAGAAATCACGCAAATTGCGCTCATTGTTGTTTTACTCTTAAGACCCTAGCCTTTCATTTTTGCTTCTTCTGTCTACAAATTCGTTTAGCTGTCCTCCTAGAAGCGCTTTATTTCTCTTTGTGATTGTAAACCGAGTTTGTGCTTCATGATGGGCTATATTTCGTTGCTCAACAGCAAGATGATACTCCTCATTAAACCAAACATTTCTGGGCCTGGTTTTTACTATACCATAGTTTGTCGTCGGGAGGCTTTGACAACCGAGATTTTAACACTTCCCAGACAGTGTTATTTTTCAGACTGGTAATTTAATCACAAAATGGTTGTACTTATATCAGCTTAAAATTTACATCAACTTTTCAAATTTACATCAAGAAGCTCTTCCTAATTTATAATGTTTTGCGCAAAACCGGCAGCTTAGCAGTAAAGGCTTACAATTTCTTCATTTTATCTTATATATTTAATCTGCGACTACTGTTGTCTGTGTGTTATACGAAAGAAAATCTTAAACGTATCAATTACACAAAACACAATTTATTTTTATCTGAAATATAAAAAAACATAAATAAATATTGAAATTTAATTTAAATTAACAACATGGCAAACAAGTTCAATTACTTTCAATTTAATAAGAAGTAGATCATGATTAAATAACTCAATTAACCAATCAAAAAATCCAAAACGAAGACTAACGAACGATTTATTTGTTTCTTCATTTTAATTTTCAAATATAGTCAATCATAAAGACAATATCATATTTCATGTTACAAAGCATAATAATAAGCAAAATCCATAAATCATAATTTCAATCACAATCAATCATAATACATACATACGCAAGTATGTCTACCATGGTGGAGCGGTTTTGGGAAGTACTCTACCCATATATATATCGTTGCTGCGTATAAGATGATCACTGACTTGTCAGTTAACGCAGTATCGTTGTTCATTTTGAGTATTCGCTCAAATCGCAAATATCTCGACATGCAATTACGAATTTCTTAATTATTTCTTGTGAATAATAAAATTAACAAATTGGTAACACAACAAGACATGATATGTTTCTTTGGTTTACTTTAAACCATTATTTATTGTTGATTTTATTGAACGATAACCTAATTGGATTGGATTTTCCTTGGTTTACTTTATTAGTCACTTACAGTAAATATCATATAACGACGTTAGTTGTACGAGGTAGAAAGAGGTGGCCGGATGTTATTTACTTGCTATATGTGTCATGGGCAGAAAAATTCAGGGTCATCAACGTTTGTTTGATCACAAAATAGAAATTATTACAACCACTGGTTGACTATATAGCAAGATATATGAAAATATCGCTTAAGCATTGCATCGGAATACAGACTCGTCGCCCACAACGAGTTACTGCAACCCAGAATTACTTGTTTGTGTTGTTTCTGTCTGGTCTACCTGTTTTGACCCAGTATAAATTTTCAATCTTGTAATTAATGAAACAATCACTAAAAAATATTTGCAAACCTTATTCTGCTCCTTTTCTGTGCTTTTCTTCATGGGAAACCCAACGCCTCAGTCAATAAACTCGCTGTACTGCTAGAGGTTTCAGGACATGCCACTTAGTTAACTATAATTTCCTCTTGGACTGTATTTCGACATGACATGTTTAAACGATTTTTCCAAGTTGGCTGGTTTTCATTAATTGACAAACCTCTCTTACTAAGATCCTGCCAGGAGATACGTTTCAATTGCCACTATTACTGGATGACATCGATATCACTTTTTTTATGCTACATCGATAAGGAAGATATCTTTGAATATATTTTACGTTAAGTTCATTGAAACATAGCTCGGTAAATATTATCTACCATAATTTATATTCAGTATATATATATATATATATATATATATATATATATATATATATATATATATATATATATATATATATATATGCATATATAGGTTTGGGTATGCTAACAGACTGATGATCATCAGATTCTCGCACTACAATACTTTATTCGATACCTGAGGCTGTTTTTAACTCTACTTTTAATGTATTGGCCACGACTTTCTCCTATTTGAATTAAGTTTGGGCCTCAATCTCTGCATAAGAGACTGTGATGTTTGCTGTCCGATAGAAATCGTTGCTTGATTTTGTATAATTGAAGTTTCTGTTACTTTCAGTACCACTACTGAAACCAAAATGGTGGTTGATGCGTAAATAATTTATTTTCAGCACTTCGATCAACAGTGGATTTTACTACTTGTGGTGCTTGCGTGATCCAGATGTTATGTAACGGTCGCTTCTTTGACATCTATTTAACGTCTCATGATTGTGACCTCCGTTATCATAAAAATATTTAGTAATATTTAGGGTTGCAAATTAATACGTGGTCATTCCCCTGCTCAGAGAAGAGATGTAATAATGGTCGTGGTGTTATTTAATAATGGTCTTGGGTGTTGTATTAATTTAAAGGCAACCGCGTGTATGACCCCATACAAAAAATAAGACTGAATACTCTGCTATACATACTAACCTACCCTCTCACAGTTCACGGTGATAATATTTACACTCTGACTCTCATGTTGCTTATTATAAAGATTGTTTTAATTACAATTAGAATGTTAATTTAAATATTTATTTTGATTATTTAAGAAGAGAAAAAAAATTTAATATAATAAGGCAAGTAAATATCACATTAGGTTAAATATTTGATTTTAGATCCGATTTTTCACACGAATATTTATTACCTGTTGACCTTGTGGTTTGGTGATCCGATGAAAGCGCATCCAACGAACAAACCTGCCAAAAGTAGTTTTCTACGCTAGATAATTAAAATAGAAGGCGATTAATTAATGTGATATATATAGATATACAAAGGTATAGTTAAGTTTATAATTAAATATAAAAAAAAAATATAAATATAATAAAAGAAATAATAATTAGAAAAAAAATGTGATACACTCCAGGCAGATACAATTGCTGATGTCCGCGTGCTCAAATCAGTTGTCCTTGGGTTGGTGATGTTCACCACTAATATTACCGGTTGGTATACCGCTTTTTGTTGTGTCTTTCTACAACGTGGTAAAATTGACCTTGCAGGAACGTTCTTGAGGCCATCAATAATTCCTATCGATTTTATAAGCGTGAATCTATAAATTACGCTACCAAGCATCAGAATTGGTTAATGTACTTGTAATAAGAAAAAACCGATATCCAAATTTTAAATTTTCCACCGAACTTTTAAGTTTTCTGATCACTATCGTTCAACTCCAATAATAATATGATTCATACGAAGATTTTTTTTTGTTACCAATCTTAAATTGATTTGGTAATTAACATACTTTATCACGATCCACGATATTTTATAGAAATATATAAAAGTATAGCACAATTTTAGGCACGACCTTTAGGCACAATTATTAACACCAAAATTTTAATTTTTCCAGATGTCCAGATCGCACAGATTCGTTCTTTCCTTTTTTTTCTTATTATATCTTATATATATATATATATATATATATATATATATATATATATATATATATATATATATATATATATATATATATATATATATATATATATATATATATATATATATATATATATATATATATATATATATATATATATATATATATATATATATATATATATATATAAATCACTTTGGGTTTTGGTATTTTTATTTTTCTATATTTTTCTATCTATCTTCTACTGTTCTATTATCGTTCTATCTTCTATTCTTAAAAAGCTATCTATTTTTCGACTCCCATCCAAATTTTTATTTTTGTCGATCTTCTTATCAAAAAAAAATGTTAATGTCGGTAAAGAGGCGAAAATCCCACTGCCGAAATCGTACACATAGACAGTGCTGAAGTATATAAATAATATACAAAATATTACACATTAAAATTTGTAAGTTGTGTAAGTATATGTACAGTACACCAACAAAATAGAAATATCGTAATAATCAGGGAGTGTTTGATTCGTGGGAACGTACTCATCGACCATTGAGTGTCTCATCAGCCGGGCTTATTTGTTGAAGTAAACAGTTAGACGAGTATAAGGGTTTAGTCATTATATTTTTTCCGTGGTATATGCCTAGCGTTTTTCCGTCTGGAAGGCATAGTTCATAAGCTACAGTGCCTTACCTTAGGTTCTACAAATTTTGGAGCTAACTTAGCTGAATAGTATTTATATTTGTCACTTTGCGTAAAATTTCGAACTTGAACTGTCTGGCCCACAGAAATATCACGATCCCTACTCTTTAGATTGTATGTATGTGCATTTCGATTATATGCTTCTTTTAAATGTGCCAGCACCTTTTGTTGAAATGCACTATGTCGATTTTGCTTAGATGTCACGCTAATTTCAACATTCCCAATTAAATTTGTGTCTCGCAGTATTTGGTATTCATTCCCATGAGAAATTAGATGTTGACCAAACATCAAGAAATGTGGAGTAAATCGGATAGAATCGTGTCTTACGTTACGTAAAACCGAAACAATTTCATGTAGATGATGGTCCCACATCCGATGATCATCTTTATGGTAATGCAATATCATTGGTCGAACCACCTGAATCTGTTGTCCCATTATTGGTTGCAATGATCGGTTTGGGGCTGTTGTTTGTTTGCATGCTTGGCAGTTACGTATAAAATTTCGAATTTATATTCGAAATACAACCGTTGCAATCGCTCTAACGTCTTTGAAGTACCTAAATGGGATGCGGTGGGAGGATTGTGAGATAATTCAACCGCAGTTTTATAGTCAATGAAGACGGAATATAAAGCTTCCAGACAGGAAGGTCAGTAAGGTCATCATCACAACGATTTAACGGATTAATATATAGTTTATTATTTTTCACTCGGAGATTGGTATACTGATCGGGTGATAATTTTACAGCTCTAAACAATTTAGTATATTCTTCGTCCTGGAACTCCGGTGCATTGGGATCAACATGCAATATCATATTCTCTGAAATAGTGTGAATACTTTCCATGAACGCTCGCGATAAACTATCCGGCACAATCTTTTGTACACTCTTACAATATTGAATTTCGAACTGAAAGGCTAGCGTGGTCTGTAATGGTGGTAAACGGGTATCCCTCAATATATGCGCGAAACTTCTATACGCTTAGCACAGCAGCATAACATTCGAGTTCGGTAATCGAGTAGTTCCGCTGTACTGCGTTAAGCTTCTGCGACATATACGCGATGGGATGCTCGTTACCATCATCACCCTCTTGACATAATACACTTCCAACACCTGTGACGCTAGCATCGCACTTTATGATAAAAGAGCGAGTAAAATTAGGATGAGTTAAAACTGGTGCTGAAGATAATGCTTCCTTTAACTTTTCAAACGCATATTGGGCCTTATTTGTCCAAGCAAACTTTCTCTGTTTTTTTAGCAAATCAGACAACGGAGATGCTACGGCAGCATATGAAGGAATAAACCTTCTATACCAGCCGGACATTCCCAAAAACCGACGAACCTTTTAAGTAGTGTTGGGACTGGAAAATCCATTATCGCTTTAACCTTTTCCGGGTCTATGCGGAGAGAACCGTCACCTACCACATATCCCAAATAACGAATTTCCTTTAAAAGAAACTTACTCTTCTCTATAGGTTTACAGTTAAACCAGCCTTGCGGAGAAGTGACGCAACTTGGTCAAGCAATTTAATGTGTTAGTCGAAGTTTCCAGATGTGATGAGGAGGTCGTCCAAATTGACAAAAACTTGTTCGTGCAGCTGGTGTGGTATAACCCAGTGCATTAGTCTACACATTGTTTGGGGTGCGTTACAAAGTCCGAATGGCATGACCGTAAACTGTTACAAGGGCCGACCAGGGTTAATCCAGATGTTGTTGAGTGAGATTATAACACGTTTTAATCTAGATGTTGTTGAGTAAGATTATACATATTGAGTGAAATTTTTATATTCATTATATGGAGTACAATTGGAACCTTTAAATGCTCAAAGGTTTAAGTGTTGTTTTCGTTTTAAGTGTTGTTTTCGAAAACCTATAATGTTAATGTTAGTTAATCCAGTCGGTACCCGAAACTAGTAGGGTCAATGTTTACGAGTATCTACTAGGCTGGACCATCTTACTTTCTTGAGGGCTACAGCTTTTAATCTCTTTTCTCTTGAGGGTTCCAGTTTAACGTTATCCTCGATACACTTTATTTTTGAGTGTTTCTATGTCTCACTACTGATACTACTGATTTCACACACGAGTTAAACAAATGTTAATCGTCATTGTATGCCATTAAGAGTCTTGATATTCTTTTTCTACCTTACATTATCCAATACGATCAGGACATCTTTATTGTTGTTTTGAGGAGATATATAACTCGCCAATTTTGGCATTCTCGTAGGTCATCTTTCTTGGGTATTATAAATCTTTAAGACTTCCTTCTATTTTTGTGTTATTCTGTAAGATTTTTGGTGATAATATGCTTGTAGCTCTGAATGAATCTTCTTTGAATATTGTCTGATCCAGCAGCATTATTGTTGTTCAGCTTTTCAATGGCACTTTTTTGGAACTTCGTTGTTGGTATCAATTAATAATTTGAGATTTTCGATGCTGTTGAAAACAATCGTCTTCTTCGAAATATACTTTCTGTCGCTTTAACTGTCCTTTATCTATTGTTAGTATTTGACCAGTATCATCCCTTATACGTGGTATATACGTTTGCTATATTGTCGCATATTTTGGATTACTGCTGCGTCTTCAGCAGTCTTGAGAATTATTTTTGCATATTTCCTTCGATCATTCTTTGCCATTTCCTATTCTTGGCGTTCTGTTTCTTCGTATCTTTGTTTCAACTCTACCGTATTGTGTTGGTACATTTGTTGCTTAAGTTGACAGCGTTCCTCAATCTTTTTCCATGTGTTCAGTTTGGTTCCATTTTTGTTTTCGAATCTTTCAATCTGCCTGTGAAAAATTTCCTCCTAGTTGTCTTTGAGTGTTTTATAGCTGCTGACTTGATTTGAAATTTTGCCTTACCATTCTTCTGAAACCTTGACGTGATGTGAGGCATTTCTTGCTGACCCATTTCGTGGTCTATTTTATTTTAAGTTCAAATCGGGTGATGTCCATGCGTATGTGTCTGTTCCAATTTTGGCATTGAAATCCCCTTGTACGATTTTGATGTCGATCCTGTGCAGTAACGATCGCAGTAACGATTATGGAATGTAATTGTCCATAGAATTAATTTGTGTTGTTTCATATGCATCTTTGGTTGAACTATAGCACTGAGTTTGTGTTTCTTATTTTTGAATGACATTTTGCCACTATTATTCTGTTATTACCTGCGTTCCATTTCCATTGATGTGTGTTATCTCTACCAGAACTCCCACTGGTTGTATTTATTTCGCCGATGTTCTGTCATCTGACTTAACTAAGGCCTAGAATCTAATGTGATATCGTGATAGCTTGAGGTTTCCGTTAGGGTACTAATATTCCAGTTCCCGATTTTTTTCGTGTACGATAGCAAAGGGTAGAAACTGAAGTTTACCAGTTTGAGTTGTCATTTCCTCTAGTTTCGTTTCTGTTATCTGGGTTTTCCGAATTCATGAATGATTCGTCTATTGAATCCTAACCAGCTATATGGCACTCACCGCTTTAAGGCATAATATATACAGAAGCATCTTGACCATCCGAAACAATCGATCAACTTTGCAGATGTAATACATCTACCAGGTGGATTGGTGAATTCAAATCTTTACTATCGAATACCAATTAATTCCGAACAGTCCTAAACAATTAATTTATGATTAACAACCTTAATTACACATATAACAAGATATGCCTACCACGAACACAAACACATTGTTTATCGTTTCACATTCTACATTTAATCAACAATTAGCTAGATTTTTTCTATTTTTATTACAAATTATCGTGCATTTTTATCTATGATAGTAATCTAAATAGACTTATACGAAATATACAAAATTTAAATTAATAATTATAGTAATAAATTAACTATTTAACTCATAATTTATAACATAAAATGTTATTTATAGTAAGATTCTAATTATTGATAAGAGTATAATGGTTTACATTGGAAATGGATATACATTGAGACTGGGTATATGTAGAGCTAGTGCCTTGTATCAAGAATATTTTTAAAATTGCATCAATTAGCTGCTAAATATTCACACTCATTTAAAAACATCGAAAATGGGCCTAATTATAAATATAGAACACCAGCTTATCCAATATATAGAAAGTTCTGTGTACCTAGACACATTCGTGATCCGTGTAAAACGAACCCCAACCAAAACCAACATTATACTGACCAAAAATAAACAAACCGACCCGATAATAATCTTATACGTTCTGTTATTATACTCGTACAGCCGATGATATCCAACTCCAATTATTTACCAAACTCTAAACACACAACCTAATTTATCATAATTCATTTTATATATCGTGACGTTCAAATTATGTATACTTATGTACAATATATAAGACATAAACTAAATAAATATAAAAAGATCTCGTATTTTGATACTAAGTCAGTCCAACGTCCAACAACAACTTTTTTGCGGTTTTAATTCCAGAATAAATTTTTTTTTATTAAACTCCAGTAAATTATCTTATAATTTGATTCAATTAAACGAAATATTTGTTTTGAAATAAAATATTGTTTGTTCGTCGACATCATCATCATCATCGTGAAGAGCATAAAATATTTGTTTCGGGAATTAAATTTTTTTTATTTTGGTTAATTATTTAAAGGTACCAGGTGGTTGGAGTAATTCAATGATAATAAGTAGATGGGAATTCTAATTCAAATATAGATAGGTTTTGGTCGTAATATCGGGGTAGCCTCAATATAATATGGGTCGGCATTTAAATAATTAACCCTTTTTATGTGTATTTGGCCCAGATTGCTGTATGTGAAGTTAACCTACAATTCATTCTAAAAAAAAACAAAGACAACATTATACTGAACTATCATGACACTTTTTACTCTCATACCAGAAACCTTTACTATCCTGATATATTTTTTATATTTTTACGTTTTCGTGGATCGACCACGTTTTGTGGTCACAGTGACCTTTTAGGAGTTAGTTCACAATTTCATCCCCTTAAATGAAAAAAAAACCATCAGGATAGTACATTTGTCTGGGCTGAGAAATTTGTCATGATAGATGGATAAGTGTTGCCATCGTTTTTTTTTTGTAATGAACTCTGATTTCTGCTAACTTCGCATTCATTTATATGAGCCCAATACATACCGAGAGGGTAAAGTATTTACATACCGAGAGGGTAAAGGCTGGTTTAACGGTTTTTACAGACCATTGTTGTACCTTTCCATGCAACAATCTGACTCCATCGGTTTGATAACGAGCCAGAAAATACTTCATATTGTTGTAAACCAGATCACAGCCATCGCTGTCGTCCTTCCTTTGAAGGTCGCTGTATCATCTAATCCGGAGCATAACATGATCGAACCGTGCATCTTTTTTACCTGTTTTATATTCCCCGGTCCTTCCTGACCGGTTAACCTACAATTAATTCTAAAACAAAACGAAGGCAACATTAATCGGAACTATCATGACACTTTTTACTCTCATACCGGAAAAGTTTACTATCCTGATAGTTTTTTTTTTGTTTTTTTACGTTTTCGTGGATGAAATTGTGGTCACAGGGACCTTTCAGAAGTAAGTTCACAATTTCATCCCCTTAAATATAAAAAAAAATAAAAACCATCAGAATAGTACATTTTTCTGGACTGAGAGTAAAATATGTCATGATATGTAGATTAGTGTTGCCATCGTTTTTTTTCAAAATGTATTGTGCTTTCCGCTAACTACAAATTCATTAATATTAGCCCAATACACACCGAGAGGGTTCAGTCTTTAAAGGCTTGTTTAACGGTTTTTACAGACCTTACCAATCTGACTCCATCGGTTTGATAACGAGCCAGAAAATACTTTATATTGTATTATACTAAACCAGATCACAGCCATCGCTGTCGTTCTCCCTTTGAAGGTCGCTGTATCCTCTAATTTGGAGCGTAACGTGATTGAACCATGTATTTTTTTTAACTGTTATATATTCCCCGGTCCTCCCTGACCGGTTAACCCACAATGCATTCTAGAAAAAAACGAAGGCAACATTAATCGGAACTATCATGACAATTTTTACTCTCATACCAGAAACATTTACTATCCTGATAGTTTTTTTTTATTTTTTTACGTTTTCGTGGATGAAATTGTGGTCATAGTGCCCTTGCACGAGTTAGTCCACAATTTCATCCCCTTAAATGTAAAAAAAAACATCAGGACATTACATTTGTCTGGTCTGACAGTAAAATATGTCATAATAGAGAGATAAGTGTTGCCATCGTTTTTTTTTGTAATGAATTCTGATTTCTGCTAACTTCGCATTCATTTATATGAGCCCAATACATACCGAGAGGGTAAAGTATTTAAAGGCTTGTTTAACGGTTTTTGCAAACCATTGTTGTACCTTGCCATGCAACAATCTGACTCCATCGGTTTGATAACGAGCCAGAAAATACTTCATATTGTTGTAAACCAGATCACAGCCATCGCTTTGGTCCTCCCTTTGAACGTCGCTGTATCTAATCCGGAGCATAACGTGATCGAACCGTGCATCTTTTCAACCTGTTTTATATTCCCCTGTTCTTCCTGTCTACGAATTTGATTGAAAACTGATACGATCTCAGGTTTTGGACAACCTGCTCTATAGAAATCACCACATGGTCGATTTGGTTTCGGGATGTTTTACGTGGATGTGTCCATGTTTCCAAATGGATGTTTTTATGAGAAAAATTGTACCTACCACTTTGAGATCATTAGCGATCATGATCATGAGAGCGCACATAAAATTGAGAGGTAGGCTATCACATATTTGCATGCAAATGGTACGCAAATTCGATTATTGACTGCTTGAACGTTCAACACAACGTTTTCTACCTGGGTCAAATTTCTGAGTTCATTTCTACTGTGTAAACATGTATAGCTTTGGGATTCATGGCTTGCACTTTTAGACCATCGAGCTTCTTGGAGAGCCATACGTGTTCCAGTCAATACATGTAATGTAAACACGCCAGTGACTGTACCTTCAATGCGCTGATCCTTAATCTCGTGTCTGGCTACTTAAGTAGGGGTTCGTTGTTGAGTTGGCGGTATCCGTTTTTTGTTTTCTTGACATTTTTAACACTCCAATTTTTGTAGCAATGCAGGTCGTCAGCCCATGATAGAACCATAGTTCCTTCGCATCCCACGACCAGTGGTATTATATGAGTCTTAGTGAGTCACCCACTGGTCAGAAGTTCAAAATCACAATAGTATTTTTCTATTTTTGGATTCGATTGATCACTCAACTACTCTGATTAGAGATGAAGATGATGAACATTTCGAATTTTTTGCTGATGAGAGAGAAAAAGAAGAACCCAATGTTAGATTGTTGATACGGATGTTGGTATATTGTGTTACTCCTCGGCGCAAACAACGTTGATATAATGACAACTTATTGAATTTAAATCATTTCTCTCTCCAGTCACAGAGTTCAAAGGGCTTTCCAACGCTTGTGGTAAACTTAAACAAAATTTTACGGGAAGAAAATGATGAATTCCAAACGGTAACGGATTTACCCTATTTTGGAATCTGACGTAAAAAAATACTTGTTCAGACAAAATATGAGATGGTTATCTAATGAAAAGAACGAAACCTTAGATTCTGCAAATAAATAACAAGATGATGTTCAAATCTACGAAACAGAACATGAATCTGAATTTGAAAGCAAACAATACCATTAGTTGGTTTCAAAATCTGATCTACTTGCCAATATATGATCGTACCTAAACGAAGTTAACCTTTCGCTTCAAGAGCGTAATATTAGAGTTTTCAAAGGCAATAGTAAAGTTAATTCAATAAAATTGAAAATCAAGCTTTAGGAGGATGGTTTTGAAGGTTAGTATACGTTGATGTGTTGTCTGAACCATTCAGTTTTTGTATCCACTCAACATCAACCAAGCTTCATTATACATGGAATGAATATAAAAAATAAAAAACAGTTATTATTGTTGTAAACTTTTCACCTTAAACTTTCACAACTGTCACAAAACATTTACCAAGCTGATCGTTTGGCTAAACGCTCTCGCATTACCTACAACAATGGGGCTGTAAGAAAGAACACTTGCAATGCAGAGATTTTGGAAATGGGATAATAATGCGGCATTAACATGGAGTTCATCCACCTGGACGGAACTTTAAGAGCACGTACTCAATATTTTGCACCGATCTATTCTACGTTCCCTCTGAACAAGAAAGAATTTTATTTTTCCACTAATTGTTCCAGATTTTTTTTTCACTGGAGATCGGTGTATTCTACACACTTGCACACTTCATGAACCAGTTAACACCATATGGAGTGTTGATCAAGATCCACCCATACTACCACACGTATCAAAATCAAAATTATTCAACCCTAACTCTTTTCTGCTGTTTATTTTCACCTTCTAACCTTCTATATATTTTTCATGATCATGCCATTTAACCACCTTTTGTTATCTGTACTACACATCGGATCTGTCATTCACTCTTTATCAGAGTCACCCAAGCAACCTAGCTTCTCGCCAACCCCCCGATATAGCACCACTGCAACATTTTACCTATATATATGTCAATCGGACTTTGGTGTTTTTTCCTATTGGTCAATTTGTATTGGGTGATTTTATACTTTGTGTGTCGCTTAGGGTTATTGTGTTATACAATTATTGGGTTTTGTGCCGTGTTGAGTTTTCATTCTTTGAGAGGTTTTGTGTCAGGTTACACATCTCGTATGTGTTTTATGTAACATTTGATTTTTCGTTTCAAAATTATTTAGGGGTGTAAAACTCAGATCAATACAAATTATGGTTTAGATTGTAGTATTTCGATTCCAGTGATTCTATGAGATGGTTCCCCGATGTGGCAACCTTGTAAATGAACGTTAGTTTCGTTAGTTTAAGTCGTATCGATGTCAAACTTGTACCAAAAGGTTATGTTTGTGCTATAAGTAAATGTGCACTGAATTATTTATGGTTCTGTAACTTATACATATCTGTTGTTGTCCTACGATATTAATATTTTTAATTTGTATCTTAGTCTATATAGGAACTTCTATCAAGAAACTGGACAGGATGGAAATCATAGAATGAGTTTCAATACAAGTATGTCGGATAAAACTTTCTGTATATATCACCCCATCCAAAATATAATTCATATACATTGTATAAAGACTATATATGTAGTTCTACGTTGAAGTCTTGTTTATAAATTGACCTTAAACATCGTGAAACGAAACAATTTTAATCAATCCTAGCATTACATGCACAAACAAACTTCTGCCAAGATTTCCTTCTATTTTCATCTTTTGTACCGTTAAACATTTTCTTTCTAAACCAACCATTTACCACACAACCTTCAAAAGCAATAATCATAATTAGAACAGAGTTGTGAAATCACATTTCATCCGCTGTTATATTAATGTAAGATCTTTTCAAAAACCGTAACTGAAAATGTGTACAATCAAGCACAAAACATCACATGTTACTAAATAACATTGTATGTATGTACATGTATACACGAGTATATTGTGCAACAATGTACACATATCACATGCAACAATCTTTTTCTTAGTATCTCAGTGCAGTGTATATATGGTATGCTATTCTTACTAATTCTTCAGACCATTTTTTTTGTACTTACATCACATCGAGTGATAATCAACAACCACATTAATTAAAAGAAACTTGAATGGTATATGTCAAGTGACAACCATTTTGATTAATTGGATTTTGATGATAATTTTTGTTGGTAGGTACGAGTGTATACATATATACAGCATGTCTGCATCATTTCAAGATTTTATTACAATTCTTGGCTATCTATCATATAAAATCTGTTTGTTAATTTTACGAGATGAAAAACAAAATTATTAACAAACAAGATATAAATATATAAATTAAATTAATTTTAATGTTTATGATCTAAATTAAAAATACGTACAAAAAAATAATTTATTTAATTTAACGATGATTGTTAGAATGATTATTGTAATTTAATTTAATAACTTAGTACATTCACTTTTTGGATGCATGTGTAATGGCACAAATTACATCGTATATAAGACGAATATTGTTTACGAGATGACAATGAAGATTTAGACACACAAAAGCGATTGTGATACTTTTTTTTTTGTATTATTAACTCACATTCAAACTTAATTAATTTTAAAATTTAATTAACAATAAATTTAGTCCAAGTGGATTTATAGTGCATTGCGCTTATTTTATATAGTTTTGTCAGGTTTCATTGCGGATATCTCATTTGTGCGACAGGTGATCATCCTCAAGATAATAAAATAAAATTATGAAATGTCGAAACCAGTAATGAAATCAAAATCAGAAATCACGGAAATAAATTTTATTGAATAGGAAAAAAAAATTCTTATATACAGTTCGTTGTCTTCCTCACGATGTGTACACACCAGTTTTTTGTCTTCTTATTATTATATTCAGTGAGTGATTAGCTACCGAATCCGGATTTATTATTGAATACCAGGAAATTGAAATCTTAATTTAAAATACAAAAATGAAATGTAAATCTTATGCGAATGAAAATATAACAATTAAGCGGCGAGCCCCTTAAGGGAATTGAATATTTATTTTATTATATTTTGACTCAAACCTAAATATATATATATATATATATATATATATATATATATATATATATATATATATATATATATATATATATATATATATATATATATATATATATATATATATATATATATATATATATATATATATATATATATATATATATATATATATATATAAAGTGGCGAGCAAATGGATACATAATTTCAAATTTTTGTATTTTTCATTTCCATTATTCTACAATCTGTTTCGGCTCCATGACAGCCTATAGTACTGACATGGAAGATGGCTTGGCCTATGAGTTCTGCACTCCAACATGGGGTCATAGATGTGTTCATTCACACCACCAATCGTAATCGTATGGTTGAAAATCCCTTTTGCATCCTGCCTCTATCGGGATTCGAACCCGGTACACTCCAACTGGAGTGAGATTCTGCTTTTACAAGTCTTATTCCAATTTTAATTATTTGTGTTTAAAACACAACCAAATTTGAAAAATGAAAAAAAAATGTCAACGGAAATTGCAACTCAAACGTAATGTAAGAAATAGAAAAAATTTGGAAATGAAATGGTTTTAAAGGACGTCCACAGCTTCTTAATATAGTAGGGATACTCAAGTGATTGCGTGACTTTTGAAAGAAAAAAGGTGAACCAAAGTAAACAACTAATAAATACACTTCATAAAGTCATAAAAAAGTTGAGTAAGAACGTTAGTGAGTGGACAGCACGGTGAGCGTTGCAAAGAATAGATTTGCAAACGTTAAGAAAAAAAACCAGCGTTATCTTGTAAAAATATCAAAGTGTCGCTCAATTTTGCAAAATTTCATAGAAGTTGGTCTAGGGATGATTGGAAACGGATTCAATCAGATGGAAAATCTTATTACTGGAAACAAACACACGACAAAATAAAGAAACACTATGTAAAGGAAACGGTAATTTAGCACAGTGGCGGAGCCTTTATGGTCTGGGGATGCTTCACGTGGTGGAATGTTATCAAATTAGTAAGAATCGATGGCAATATGAGAAAAGAAGATCTGAAATTCTGAAAAAAAACTTAGTGAAGTTTCTAGATGAATGTGCTAATCCGGGAGAAGAAATGGTTTTTCAGCAAGATGGGGACCTGAAGCATACAGCTTTTGTAGTGAAAAATTGGCAAGCAGACTAAAAATTTCAAACTATGAAATTTCAAAGTTCGGATTTGAATCCCATAGAGCTTCTATTGGCATTCGTCAAACGTCGATTAAACGAAAATTAATTATGGTGGTGTCGAACAAGAGCTGACTTCAATGCATCAACACTTTCGTATTTTTTAGTGGACACCTTACTCTCCAGAATGGACCATATGGAGAAATCCATGGGATTCAAGTCTGGTGAATATGGTGGCCATTCTTTCGATGAAATCAGCCACGGAACGCAATTTTGTAAAAATTGATGTGTCGCTCGAGCTTTATGTGACGGTGCCGAGTCCTGTTGGAATTTCCGACGGTTCGTACCAAAGTGCTTACGCGCCCAAGGTAGCATAGCATCGTTTAAGATCTTTTGGCGGTACATCTTTTGGTTTACCTTGACTCCATGTCCGATGAAAACCAGAGGTGTGCGTCCATCTGCAGTAACTGCAGCCCAAACCATAACATAAGCTGGTGATTGCTTGCGCATGGCAACTCTTGTGTCCAAATTATCTTTGGACTTGTGCTCTAACCAAACCCGATCATTTTGTTTATTCACATACTGTTGAATGGTGAAAATTTTCTCATCGAAAAAGACAATTTTTGGAATCTCATCACGTTCGGCCAAGGCCTTCAATGCTCGTGTTCTTTCAAGCCTAACTTTTTTTTGTGCCTCCGTAAGATCTTGAACTTTTTGTATATTTAAGGACTTCAAGTGTAGATCATTTTTCAATATGGTTTGAATGCTGTATCGTGAAACATGTAGACGTTCGGCTAATTGATTGGCACTTTGACGAGAATTTCGTTGGATTCGTTTCTTCACCTTTCGTGTCATTTCTTTTGATGTTGCTGTCTTTTTAGGACCCGCTCTGTTTAGCGATGCTACCAGTTTCGTTGTATCGAGTTATGGTTTGATACACAAACATTTTATTTACATTCAAATGCTGGAGCTGACGAACTATTGCTGTTTGTGAATTTCCACCCAAATACAGTGGAATTACACTATAACGTTTGAATTCCATTACGATTTTTTATCAAGATATTAATTTAGAACAATTATTTATTGACCACATATAAACACAACCAAACTTCAATCTGTCAAAAATTGACGCGCGCAAAATGACAACTACACAAATGACGGCAGAGTGAAGTAAGTAACGTTTGGTCTCAGCCACCCTATATATATATATATATATATATATATATATATATATATATATATATATATATATAGAAATATATATATATATATATATATATATATATATATATATATATATATATATATATATATATATATAAATATATATATATATATATATATATATATATATATATATATATATATGTATATATATATATATATATATATAAATATAAATATATATATATATATATATATATATATATATATATATATATATATATATATATATTTATATATATATATATATATATATATATATATATATGTATATATATATATATATATATATATATATAGATATATATATAAATATAAATATATATATATATATTTATATATATATATATATATATATATATATATATATATATATATATATATATATATATATGTATATATATATACATATATATATATATATATATATATATATATATGTATATATATACAGATATATATAAATATATATATATATATATACATATTTATATATATATATATATATATATATATATATATATATATGTATATATATATATATATATATATATATATATATATATATATATATATATATATATATATTTATTTATATACATCGTAGGAAGGTCTTGAAAGTTATTGGTTTCAACAGAAGAGTGCGCCATGCCACACTGTAAATCAAACGCAGTTTCTACTACGGAAGTTCTTTCGGATTTCATATGTTGACCACGAGAGAGAGAGATATGAGAAATCTATAGACCTGGCCATCCAGATTTTTAATAAGCTCATCTCTTACGGTTCCGTGCCCCAAAAATATGTTTTCACGAATTGTGTTGTCAGAGGATGCCTATTCGCTACAATAACAACATGATAGTAAGTGATACTAGCAACTTAAGAAAATCTAAAAAATTTATTGTTTAAATATAAATATTATATATAATTATGCTGATAATAAGTTTATAAATATTACAATTTTGATTTAACTTTCTTGTAATGCCCCGGAGAGCTTTTATTGATTAGGTGTTTATAGTGTACAAAGCCAACCAATTTTAGTTTTAAATCTTCTCTTTTGATATTGTGGAAAGTATAAGGGTAAAAACGTCACCTTAGAAGCAGAGAAAGTAGCGTGCTTGCTGTCATTCTGGAGTCTCGGGTTCGATTACCGGTGATGACCAAAAAATAATATAGGATGTTTTTATTGTGTATGTGTATGTAGATTGAACCGTGGTCGCTATAGTAGTACTGAGTCCTAGTTCACTTTTCAATGTTATCTGTCATTAACAATGTTATCTTTTCAACGTAGTTGAATCATTTCAAAATACAGTTTTTTTTTCAACTTTTGGTATAGGCTTAAGAGCTTTGGAAACCACTATTGAGTTCACGAAAAGTTCGGTTAAACGCTTTAATAACGATAAGATTAATTAATTACAAGATGTACCAAAAATTATAATTGAACGAAAATTTTATTTGACGGCCTTCATCGAATTTTAGCCAAACTAGATCGGAGAAAGATAGTTCTCCACAAACTGTCACCTAGATCTTTAGTTATCTTTTGACACCATCAAGTGTTTCTTTTTCTGCCCTCTCATATAATATTATGTATTCAAGGTACAACGATATGCTAAGAGACATCTTTCTGTTTGTCGTGTTAGATTACATGCCGCTTTGTTGTTAGATACATGCAGTGTATTAAGACAGATGACAACATGTTTCGAACAACTTTTGTACTTTTATAAGATCTAACAAATTAGTTTTAAAGCAGAAATTACAGCTGTACACAGTTGAACTAGGATTTTATTAAAGATATTTTTCATTTAGTTTTGTGTCAGACAACGCTACTAGTTTTAGAGACTGCGTTTATATAAGGCTCCTTAATATAGAAGCCGCAAAAATCGAAAACGACCAATCCATTTAGTCATCATACCACCAGCTTCTAATTGCCTATACAACAGTATACCACTGTTGTATAGCCCCTGATAATCGGGAGGGAAACTATAACGTGGAGCTTTATAGTTGATTGGACTTAGGTTCTTGCTAAGTATCATCAAATAATTCTGTTGTGGTCACTTAGTATGTTTTGATTTTAATCTTGTTTATTGATAGATGCACATGGAAAGATCATTAAGATTTGTTCGTAAAGTAACGTTAAGACCCGTTCTTCTCGAGCACGACATAAATCATTGAAATGTTTACTTATAAATTGAGTTCTGTTGTCGGTTATAACAGTTTACGGGCAGCCAAAATGACGGACAGTCGTTTACTCATTGTCTCGATATAAGTCGACGTAATATTGTTGCAGTCGTGAACGTCGTCAAACATTGAATATATATCAATAGAAATACCAGAAAACACTCTCCATCAAGCGGTCTGGCGATGATATTTATTTATAGACTAAACAAATAAAAGTTTCACTATAAGAAGTCTGTGCAATCTGTGAAATGATGTCAATTCATGCACTATTGGGTTATTGGGTTATACGATAAGGGCAGGATGCAAAAAGGGATTTTCACCATAGATCAGATTTACGTAGATCATCTGCACATTTCATAGCTCTATTCCAGCCTATATAGAATACTGACGTCCATTTTGGGTTATAATAATTCAGTCTTCTTTTAAATACGACCAACGTACTTATTTTAGGTCATTCACCACTTGATAACTTATATTTTCTGTCTATGTTATCGTCTATCTATCAATTCAACGTCTTTCTTCATCTGTCACGAAAGACACTTAATTATCGTGACTTTGCATTTGAAAGTAGCACTTGGCTTTTTATGGTATAATTTAGTATTTAAGCAAAAACATTTTGTAGGTAAAAGGATTTCTGCGTGTGAAGTGATCAGAATGATAACCGACTAAATAACTCAGTGGTTGAAGCTGTACCTATAGTACAAAAGGTACTGGGTTTGGTCTCGATATGGGTGGAATGTAAAAGAGTTTTTCTCTGATTATAATCGGTACTGTGAAGACTCACGAACAAGTCTATATAACCCCGCGTGATAACATATGTATAATAGTTTATTCTGGCCTTATTTATGAATCTTTTAATTGTGAATTTCGCAGGCAAGTGACTTTACATAACCCCAAAGAAAAAAATTCAACGGTGTTAAAACAAATGACCTTGGTGGCAAATTAATTGGACCATTACGCGAAATTATTTTTTCAAAAGTTTGTTTGAGCTCCATCCTGTCGAAACCACATTTCAGCATGATTAATCATGTCCATATAGTGGAAGGACACAACCTCAATTGCTGAGAACGGCGACGAATTGATTGATTTGGATCTTCCTCAATACTTTCCGCTTCAGCGACTATACATTATCATTACTAGTCATACTATAGATATTTTTGTTTGTCATACCGATAGTGTGATAGAATTTGGAAATGAAAAATATGAACTTGGAAAATCCTAAAAATGTTTAACAAGAGATGGCGACTACATAATCAAAGAAAAAAAATGACAACAACGAAGTGAATAAACGTCAAATCCTAAAATAAATATGTAGTGTCAAAATTCGTACGCCACTTAACCCTATTACCAGTGAATTAGCAATGAACGATACTGCGAAGCGTGCTGGAACCTTCGTGTCCCTTCCGTCTCCTGTCACGACTGATTTCGGTATGTAATGAGTTGAATTATTGGTTTTCAAGCACGATTTATTATTGCTTTGAGACGATGATTTTTCTGAAAGTTGTGGCAGTGCTTTCCTTTTGACTGGTGGTTGTGGTTGAACATTGAAGTGAATATTTGTGTATTTCTTGTGATACAATTACCGATTGAGTACATTGTCGTGATGGAGATGTTGGACGAATTTGGTTGAAATGTATCTGTAATTCCTTTAAAAAAGTCCGATTGATTAAATGGGTTTTTCGATTCAACGAGTATAGTTGGCTGGGAATACGAATCTGTTAGCTAAACACCAACTCGGCTGAACTGGATTTTAAATTGTCTGTCTATATCCACATATTGGATCGTAGCCCTAGTAATACCGTTGGTAAAATACTGGTCCAGTCATTTCTTTCGTGACACATAATAGCTGCCTTTAAAGTGCTGTGCCATCTCTCGATTAGCCCATTGCATTTAGGATTATATGATGATGTTCGCTTATGTTCAAATCACAACAATTTTGAAAATTCGTTAAATAGTTGCCATTCGAATTGAGATCCTCGGTCTGTTATCATCGAAGATCGTACTCCAAAACGAGAGATCCAATTATTGTAAATCGCTACAGCCACGGTTACAGTTCTAATGTCCGGAATGGTAATTGCTTCAGTCCACCTAGTAGAACGAAAAATAAGGGCAACACTATATCGTTGTCCTTCCGATATTGATAAAGGCCCAATGATATCTAAATGTATCTCTGCAAATCTTTTGACCATACCGGTGTGTAATTTCCCAATGGACTCTTTGTGTGTTTCGACACTTTCGATCGCTGCGGCATGCTTAACAACACTGTGCCATTCGTTTTACGCCCTTACTCATGTTCATCCATACAAATTGGATGAACATGAGTAAGGGCGTAAATGAACATGAGTAAGGGCTTTGATTCATTGCGCGATCCGCTAATTCTGCCAATTTCGTCGCCGATAATGAGTCGTTTGATCCAAATTGTATTAATAACGCTTTCATGTACCTCAGATCCACCGTTCGCTTGTAGTCGACGTAACATTTGAGATGGTTTCATATCGCTCAACTCAATTCCTTAAGGAGTCGATGGATCTGGGTCTGCTTTGATTCACAGGTCCTTTCCAAAATGGCTTTTTTTTAGATCGGATAATGGTGTGCTGGAGCGAAATTATCCTTTCATTGAGTGCGCCAAGTAGATGATGGTATTTTGTGGTGAACTTTACTGGTGATTGCAAATAATGAAGTTAGTGGATCTATTAATTTGCCGTGTTTCATGTCGACTAACAATCCGGATTGGTCCAAAAAATTGGCTCCAATTACTGACATTGTTACTTCCGCCACTACAAATGCCACGGTGAATTTTGCTCCGTTTGCCACATATATAGATAAAAATAAAGGTTGTGCTTCCGCTGATCGCTTCGTAAGCGTTTAAGATTTAATTAAGTAAAACCATAATTTTCGTCAACTTGTCTTAGCACATACAAAGCTGCTTCAGGTAATTAATCCAATTAATTTTTTCAGTTAAACAAAAACATATAACAAAACAAGAAGTGCACATATATAAAGATGAAAAAAGTTAACTGACGATGGTTTCATGTAAAAATATTAGACAGACATCTGGCAATGACACGGCACATCACAAAACGAATGGAATTTAAATTAAATTACGTGCTCTGTATCTGTACGGTATACGGTCGTTTTGTATACTCGTACATATATCTTTGTAATTAAAATGACTTTTTGAAGTTTTTGAATGACACAATGTTATTGTTTAGATTTGTGTACGCGAGTTTATCTTTTTGTTACAACATTGTCACAACAATTCAGTTGAATTATTTAGACTTGTGCACAGACATATCTGGTTCATTGTAATTTCCTCAAAGTCCATCCGAATCAAACAAATTAGAGCTTGTTTCATTATGCTCGAGGTTATATAATCCCATGTCATGTATGTACATATAAAGTTGGTTAGATATTAATATTCCAAGGATAATAGTTAAAGTGAATAAAATAAAATTAAAATGCATTTCTAATGCATTTCCATGCATCGATAAATCTTAATTTTATTTGTTATCAAATTCATTCATCATTCATCAAAAATGATAATCAAACTCCACATCTCATTAATTATTCGTATTTGGTTTTTATACAGCAAATATACATTTTTATTATAAAGTACATAATAATTATAAATTAAAAAAAAAAATAAAATAAACGCTTATAATTATTATATGGCGGATATGAATAATTTTCATTGTTTAATTTATACGCGAAATTAAATAAACGAAAAGTTTAACAAAAGTGTATATGCGCGGTTTAAAAACTTTTCCCATTTTTGTTTGCCTGCCTCGGCAGATTTTTTATTTAAGATAAATGAATTTGTTGGTTTTATGATAATTATTATAATTTCACATGTATTTTAATTCGTTTGTGATTCAAGAATATATGCTCGAGAAACGTAAAGGGCATTCCAGTGTGCATTTATGCAATTTATATGCTGAAACACTGTGAATTAATTATAGAGCAGCACAATGGGTTTACCAGACCTGAAGACAATATTTGAACGAATTTCCCGCAAGACTCATTCTAGAGGACGGTTTTAACAGCAAATAACGGTTTATGCGACTTCGGCCAAGAGGGTATGATGATTGCTAGACCATTTACCCAATTCCATTTTTCCCTTCTTTAGAAGTTTAACTAGTTGCGATTGCAGCTGTTGAGCTTCTTCGACGGTGTCAGCGCCCGTTAAAACATCATCTACATAGAAATCGCGTTTAAGGATGCGACTCGCTTCTGGATGTTGAGGAAACTCATCTTCAGCCAGTTGATGAAGTGTCCGAATTGCGAGGTAAGGTGCGGCGGATGTTCCATACGTAACGGCAGTGAGTTGGTATTCTTGTAAAGGTTGATGTTTATATTCTCTCCAGATGATGGTTTGGTAACTCTGATGTTCTTTCTGCATTCTTAATTGGCGATACATCTTCCCGATATCGCCGATGAACACTATACGATGTAGTCTCCATCTCAGTAATATGGACCATAAGTCATTTTGTAGTGGAGGCCCAATATGCATCACGTCATTTAGACTTAGGCTTGTAGATGTCTGCATGGACGCATCGAACACTACACGAATTTCATTTGTGGTATCTGTTTTCTTTAATACCGCATGATGAGGCAGATAATACTTCCCTTTATTGGGTTTAACCGGTTTCATATGATGCAAATTAATGTACGTGTTCATAAAATTTACATACAGCTTCCTTAGGTTAAGGTCCCGATCCAATTTCTTCTCCTGTAAGAAACGTTGGAGTGCTCGATGTTTGGAATGTCCCAATAAGTCTACTTGATGTTCTTTAAATGGTATTTGAACAATATATCTTCCATTATGGTCTCGTCTGGTTGTCTGCGAGAAAATCTGTTCACATTCATGTTCGATCTCTGGCCTATCCCTGTTGATTGGAATTTCCTCTATTTCCCAGAATCGCTCCATATTTTCCTCGTTTTTGTTTCCAATATGAACTGCAGCCCTTTGTGAACCTCCGTTGATTGGAGTTGGACCAGATATTACCCAACCAAGGCTAGTTTTTATTGCGCTTGGCTTACCCTTAATTATTTGAGTACCAATAAAAGTCACTGTACACGTCTGCTCCTAGCAAAAGATCGATTGGAGCTGGAAGCTGTTATTTTGGATCAGCCAAAACCAGTTTACTCCGCCTATCGTTGTGGATTCGTGTTATAGGTTGCTCTGGTACATCCATTGTAATTTTTGGGCGGATTCCGTGATCAAAGAGACTTGTGATCCTGGATCTATTAAAGCTCGTACGTTAGTTGGAACACCGCAAATGGAATTGATCGTTACAACGGCTGTTGCTAATAATGTTGTTTGAGTACCCTCCAAGGTCCCAATTGATACTCTTTTTTCTGGTTGTTGAATTGGTTCGTGTAACAGCTGATGGTGCCTATTTTTACAGATGGCACATGCGGATTTCTCGTCACATACTAACTTCGTGTTATGCAACAGGCAATTGGTGCAAAGTCCCGCTCTGTTGATGAAATCAATTCGTCTTTTTACGCTAATATTGCGAAAGTGGTGGTGTCGCGTGATGAAATGCCCGTATTCTTGGCAATAAGAACATGGGATCGAAGATTTTGGTATAATCGGTCTCTGGTGGCTGATTTCCGTATTTATGAGTACTTTTCGCTGGACCTTGTACTCAGGTTTAGCTGCTCTGCTGGTTAATGATTTGTTCAATTCAGAGGCTTCTAACGATTGAAATCTTCGTAATAAGAATTCTAAGGAATTCTTTAACGGTGCCACTTTGCGTGGGCAATCGAGGCTGTGCTCAAAACGCTCCAAAGTGTCGGAGTCTAACTTTTGCATTACAAGATGTGCGACAATGGCTTCAAATGGGTTTTCCAGCTGGAGATTTTTGATGTTGTGTAGCATCTCGATGATGGTGTCATGCAAGTTTTTGATACTTGCGGCTGATGGATGTTGTATGTTGTGCAGTGATGTAATTGCGTTGAAGTACAACGAGGCCAACAATCGTTTGTTATTATACTTCGCCTGTAGAATCTGCCATGCCACCACGTAGTTTTCTCCAATGGTTGGTAAATGAGCGATTAACTGTGTCGCTTGTTGTTGGAGATGTGATTTTAAATACGTCAACTTAAGTGTAATGTAAGTTGAGTATTTTGATGTATCAACCGGCCGAAGATGTCGTTAAACGCGTACCAATTCTCGCATTTGCCGTGAAACGTATATGTTTTATTAAGCTCTTGCTCTATTTTAATTACTAGGGATTCTAATTCAGTTGATATAGTCCCATAATAATCGGCAGTCAAGCATTTTATATCTCACTAGTTAAACAGTCCTTAGTGTTAAGCTGTTAACTAGTTTTAGGTCTTAATTCACTACTACAGTAGTGAATTATTACATTGGTACTTCGAGCCGGATATACATCTACCGGCAATAGTATTTATGAAACAGTGAAAAGCCCCCACCCGTGGTACGCGCACTGTCCCATAAATAAAATGCATTGTGATCTAACAATCACTGACGAACATGCGATTAAAACATTAGGAATTTCTTATAATCCAACAGGAGATCACCTCATCTTCCACGTCCAGCTACCACCTAATAACAGCAAACTCACCAAACGGCAATATTTGTCGGAAATGTCAAACATTTTTGACCCTCTGGGATGGCTGGCACCACTAACCATTAATTGCAAACTAATGTATCAGACAATATGGAGTTTGTATTTGGACTGGGATGACATACTGCCATCCGAATTCTTTGAGAAATGGGATCATCTAAAGAAGAATAAAATTGATAAGGCATCCGATCAGTTTGTTTATTTTCCTAAGTAATTATAATTATAATAAGTTAAAATTTACATTGGTCCTTCGAGCCGGATAAATATCTAGCATTAACAAAACTCATAATTCTGATACACAGCGAATTATTTCGTGCCAAAGTTTGGCGGTCTAAAATATGTCGTATGTTTTATATCGCTGAGAAACAATAAAGGGCAAGATATTGCAGTTTGTTGAGTAATTCTTGAAAGACATATATGTTCATCATGACTTATCCAATAATAAGCATATTGTTGTTTATTTCACAATCTAAAATGTGAATGATTAGCCGTTTGACGCTAGGTCTTCATTCACTTTTATGACACTAGGTCTTCACTTCACTTTTAAATACTTTAACATTTCTCCCCTGGTTAAATTCTCGATCTTTCCATTTTTCTCGCGACAGTCAATGTAGTTGTATTAACAACTGGCTTCTATTACTCGCTGTATAGTCTCAGTGTTATATCTTTTCTGATATGATTATCACTTGGCAACCTGAAAGAAGTGATATGACCTTTGCTATAATCGAGCAATATATTGCTTGGGAGGAAGGTAAAACATCCCTCGCTCTCCGACAAAAACTCAATCATATTAAAATATAACAATGTGTTCTGTTTGGATTCGAACCAGCTTAAAATTTGACTATAACTTTGTATACCTCTTGCTATAACCACTCGACCTTTCATGGTCACTTTCAGGCGGTTTTTGCTATAAGTCGTTGGTACGATTAACATCTTTGAATCTTGTGTCTATATTTTTTATAGAAGATAGGCAGGGGGGATATCTATTTGATCCTTTCTTTGAAAATAAAATATTGATTTTATATGGACAGAAATTTTTCTGCTAAACTATTCAATCACTTTATAATCATTAAAACTCAGCTAATGAATTTATTTTACGACCCCAACGAATAAGACATTAAAAATTATGTTCTCCATTCATCACTGCAAGATGGTCTTATGCATTTGGTATAGTTAATTGATTATTCATGTTTTGTATTTGAAAGCATAGTCTCATTTGGTGATATAACTACTTAAAAGTCTATGACTTATATATACTTCCAATTGCATATTTAGAAACATAGTCCACAATAATGAAGTTTTACTTCAAAAGTTACTGTAGTTCTATTTAATATACAAAAACGTTTTTGACATTAAAAATATCAGTTAATTCATAGATAAAAGCCAATAAAAAAAGCACTGATATTACGGTTAACTCCTTATCTTTTAACTTTTGCCAACACTTGTGAGAAAACATTAAATTTGGACCGCAGCAAATTAAATTTTGAATAATAATTATGTTCATGAGCTTTTCAGAGCTTTATATCAAACATTTCTTTGATTGTCTTTAAAACTAATAATTTTGGACAACAACAGTCTGTAAGCATTAAACAGATTGCTGCGTTGTCAAAAAATTATTATTTAAAAGCTCAGAAAACCTTATTTATCAAATTTTCAGATGTATATATCATCATTCGGTATTTAAATAATAAATAATTGAGAAAACCACAGTTAATTATTATTTACATACATTCTCATGAGCTTTTGTGAGCTTTTCATAAGAAACTCTACCATAACATTAATCAGCAGTGATGCCATTACTTAAATATGTACAGTACATTATTCATCTTCGAAGGAATTTACTTTATATAAAAATGATTTCTGTTCGAGCTTAATTTTGTCCAGCTATGCATTAGAATATGAGCAAGCATTTCGTTTGATAATTTTAGCAGTAGTCACACTTTGTAGAATGTAGATGTGGTGCGAGTATGTAGAAATGTATAAGAATGTTTTGATCGTATTTGATCGTAAATTATCTGGAGAATTAAACTAAGCAGTATAGTTTACTAGGAAAGCTTTTCTTAATCGATAATCGGCATAGCCAATATTTCAACCATCCAGAGATCCATTAATATTGAGTCGTGCTTGAACAGCCTTTTCTTTCAAATATAAATTGCTTGAAAGTATAATACAACTCTTTTACCGCTGGCTTTATGAAAAGCACCAAAGCTTTCTTTTTAAGCACCAAAGCTTTCTTTGGGGCATAAGCACCAAAAATTCTTTCCGGATAGAATTAGTGATTATAACTTCCAACAAAAACGTAAAATAGTTCAAAATGAATTACGTCGAATGAGAAAGAAATGTACAACGGTAGGGAGGAAAAATATGTCTCTTGGGTTGTTGCATGTCTTAATTAGCTTACTTATACAAAATCCGTGATGTACTATCGAATTCTACATAGCCTAAGGCAAATTGGATCAATTATGAATTTCCAATCATCATTCACAAATCTTACTTGGATATCACCTTAAAAAATCTGCAGAAATTGGGATAATCAGAAAACGAGTTGTTATAGAGACCAGCTGAAAAGGTTTATAAACCCTCTGATAATATTAAGGAAAAAAACAAAATTGTGACAAAACTCGATTTTATTATTCAACATAGTTGCTTTCTAAGTACATTATGAGTATAGCGATTTTCCAACTTTTCGATACCACTTTTTTAGTAAAATTTCTTTCTCGTCAAAATCGGTCTCAGTTTTAGTGATTATTTCATCATCGGACTTAAACTTCTTTCCCACAAGCATTCTCTTGAGATCTGAAAACAGGAAAAGTCGCTGGCGGCTTAATCTGGAGAATATGGTGGTTGGGTAAAAATTGATTCAATTTTGCCATCGTTTTCATCGATCTGTGACACGGTGCATTGTCTTCGTAAAAAAACACTTTTTCTTTTGCAAATATGGCCGTGCACATAGTAATAGTCACTGTTGATGATGGTCTCTTTTTGGAGATAGTCGGTGAATATTATTCCGTTCGCATCCCAAACTATAGACGCCGTCACATAACAGGTCGACTGTTGTGTCTTTGCTCGCTTTGGATTCTGTTCGTCGACTGCTGTCACCTGTCCCTGAAGCATCGATTCGTTGTTGTATTTAGTCGACAATGCGCTCACGCGGCATCCACTTTGCACAGAGCTTTCGCACACCCCAATGTTCGAGTAAAATGGTAAAAACACTACTCTTTGATAATTTTACAATGTCATCTAGCTCGTGCACCTCCAATTTGCGATCGTTCATAACCAATTTGGGATTTTTATGATGTTTTCTGAAGTAACATTTTTAACCTCATTTTTGGCGTCTCCTGAACTCTGTGCTGTTAAGACCACATTTAAATTCAGCAATCCACTTCTCTCCCATTTTTATCGATAGAGCAGAGTTCGGCTAATGTTTATCAAGTCATTGTTTGGTTTAACTGTATTTGCTATAACTCACGATTCAATAGTCAGATTGCTGTCAAATTTTTATAAATTTTACATTCATAACTAAAAATCATATAAAAATTCCCGCCAGCTATGTGTCATCCTACGAACTTATTAATTGACCCTGTAGTTCAATCTAAGCAGAAAATTCAAATTGAGACGAATGATAAAAACTGTAATATTAACCCTAAAAGGCGAACAAATGTTAAACATTCTTTAATGTTGAAATGAACTCTGTGGTACAAAGATGATGATAATTGAGCGAAAAACTGATAATTGAGTATCATAGAAAGTCTTATGGAATATATAAAGCGCCGTTCTGTTCGAACCATATATCAGCAAAATGTATGCCTGTCAGTTGGAGTACAACAAAATTTGAAAGCAGTGATTTTATTTGGGTGTAAAGGTGTTTCGCCAAAGGCTTGTGGCATTTCTGTTCCTTAACGTATTTATTCAAACAAAAGTGAGGATCGTCGCTGAATAAACTATTATCCGGTTAATAAAAATCAATATCACTTTGCCCTTCGGCCCATTGGCCGAATTTACTGATCGTTTGTTCAGTTCTCGTTTGTTCAGTTTAGAGAATTTTGACGTCTACTGCGGATGCGTATTATCATCAAATGGTGCGAAAACGATCCACAGTAAACCGAATTAAACATTCTGATGGACAATAATAATGGCCGTAAAATGGGCGTATTGTACGATGAGTTTGGCGAACAGAAACATTTAGAGGATAAAAAAATTTCAACAAACTGCAAACGTTGCTGAATCGTGAGTCTACATATATTCATCACGAAATGGCAAATCAAACGAAAGACAAATAAAATCGGTTGCTGTCGAATCGTTTGAGAAATAAAACAATGTTGTCAATGTCAAAATAAATGATAGTGTTCCTCTCCGTTGGGAAATGTAGAGTGGCGGATTGAATTCATTAGGCATATAGAAACAATTTGTGTATAGTGGCGTTATGGTAAAATCTCTTGGATGTCTTGTTAATGGCCGATCATCTCACAGTCTTCGAATCTCACATTTGTAAGTGGCGTTCTGGTAAAATCTCTTGGATGTCTTGTTAATGGCCGATCATCTCACAGTCTTCGAATCTCATATTTGTATAGTATTCCTTTCCATCTGGATTAATCAGTGATATGTGGGACTAAAAGAGATACAACGACAAGAGAAAGTAATTTTAAATTTTTTAATGATTATTTGATTATAAATTTTGAAATTTGGATTTATTTAATAATCCAATTGACTTTCTAAGCTGAACTATTAATTTTCCAGTAAAAATTAAATTAAATTTCCTCTTTCTATCTCTTTTCATTTTTGTCTATTTGTCTCTCTTTAATATAAATTTTAACAGTGTAATTAAACTTCCAATTGGATTTGTATACGTGTAAGTTATTTATTTTAATATAAACTTCACAGCCGTGTTTTTAGCAAGTATTTCACAGCCATAAAGTTTATTGTTTTACATAAAGACAACTTCGGTAAATCATAATTAAATCAATCATAATTAAACTTGACAGTAATTTTCGAAAGATACGAAAAAAAAACATTGGTTTAGTCTAAAGATAGCAAAATATTCCATCATATATTGGTTCCGATTCATATAAATATATTTTAAGTCGTTCAACAACACACCATTCAAATTCATCTATTAACCAATATAAACGTGTAAAGGTACACCAATCCAATATAATAATTCTCATAAACACACTTCTTAAGTATAAATACTGTCACCCTTCCCACAAACTAGTCACAATCAAATAATTTATACGTTTAATTCCGCAATAAAACCGATTTGACATAATTGAATATTTTAAATGTCAACATAAGGATATATTGAAAATGTATATATAAAATGTAATTACAATATAAATAAATGTACGTATATAATTCATTGCATTAACAATTTTTTTTAATAAATTATTATTTCAGCTGTCATCAACATTAAAACAACCAAAAAAAAAAATAAATAAATAAATTTATTTTGAATTAAATAATTTAATATGAGCTCACATATATACAGTCTGTATATGAGAGTTTTGTATCGTGTACGACGAGTACGAGTACTCCAATTTTTCACAAATTGAAATTAATTTAAACATAATATTATTTATATCCAAAACAAAAAATAATATATAATTTTTATATTAAAATAAATATGTAATAAAATGAAATTGTATGTACATATTGTTATTATTTCATTTACACAAGTTATGTATTCGAGTACATACATACATATATACATAATGTCAGAGAATATCTAATTATTTTATTGCCTTAAGTAATTCTACTTAATGTATAACATAGTAAACAGCAACATTAATAATTATATATATATATGATATAATAATATAAATATGTAAAATATAATTGTTAAATAAAAGTTGTTGGATACAAATTAAAGAAAAATATTTTCGTTACTGTTAAAAGTTTGTTTAAAAAAAAAAATGTTGTTGCTTTCACCGCCTCGCATTTTCTTCATCTAACAGCTTTTCTTCAATTTTAATTTCTTTTCTTTCCGTTTAATTTTTGGACAACGACTCGACGTCGACGATGATGATGACGATAATAAGATGTTAAACCTTCAAGACATTTTTAATATTATTATTTTGAAAAAAAAACAAACTTCATTGTATTAATGTTGTTTTTGTAACCTGACGAACATGAAGTTTAAATGAGCATAAAGTAGAAGCATATATTTTATTGTATGCATCACAGCATCACTATACAATGGGAATGGATTTTATTTTTTTTACGTGAAAGATTTGTTTATTTGACATTTTAATAAAGAATGTTAAAAATGTTAAGTATATTGTTTGAGGTAATTTTTTATTGTGCTTTTGGTCTGCAAATTATTCACCAGAATTTGACAGTTAGTTTTATATTGAAAATGTTGTAATTAGTTTATGAAGAGTCCATGAAATATGTTGAGTACACGGCTGACAATCTATATCGGTTATAAACTGTTTTTAGTTGATTGGTAATCAAGACATGATACACTATGTTGAACACTGTTTGGCGTGTAAATTACACGATGTAATTTACACGGTGTTTTACACGTAAAAAACGTGTTATTTACATAATGTTATTTTTTACATTCGATTTGTAAAAATGGAAAATACGATTTTATGTAAAAAAAACTGACACGCTAAGAGATTGTAACTAAAGCACCATCTGTTAAAAAATCTTCTTACTATTTAACGACTAGAATTTGTGAAATAATAACTGTGCACAATAACTTGTGGAACACCTGCGATAATAACGATAAATTGTCTTTGAAGAAGATAGTTTCTCAGAACTGAATGAAAATTCTTTGGCAGGAGTTCTTTAATTTTCTATATTAACCCGTCATGCCAAACTTTATCAAATGCTTGTGCTACATCCAGAAAGAATATTATTGGTTTTAAGCATTTTTTGGCCATTCTCTTATAATTTTTCCGGTAACAAGATCATGTCCCTGCGCTTTTTTTTAGGCTTATATGGTCTTTGGTTGTATTCTTTACGCTTTTCCACTTAAACTTGATTGGCTTAAACGACGAATAATCACCCTCTTGCTCGGGTAGCACGAATTGATTTGTTTCTTTATGAGGTGAGAATACTTCCTTCAGATGAGCAGTGAAAGCTATGGCTTTTTCTTAATGGCTTTTGCCCAATTGCAACTTTGTAGTCTAATCGGTGGATTTGAATTAATTAGCCTTTTCAATCTTTTGGTTGCCTTCCACAAGAAGTAATCTATTCTCTCAGTTGCCGACAGTTCACTTAAATAATTCTGGACACCCTGATTTTGTTCTTCCCTCAGTGCGAATCTTAGAGTTTCTTGAACCAGTTCCTGTATATCACGCGGCAGTTTATTTACTTTCTCAGGAATATTGATGGCGAGTGTAGCTTTTTCTGCTGATCTCTCCAAAACTTTTTTCAACTTCTCTGCAGCCTCAGGAATATCTAAGAAACAAATTTGTTCGACTAGTCCCTTATATTGAGACGCTTGTTTGTGAGACATTTCGGTGCTTCTGCCCTTAACACAGTTGTGCTCAGTATTATAATTACCGGTGAATGATCAGATGATAGATCGTAGCAATTGGTTGTTTAATATTCGTGCGTGAAATGCCCTTCGTTACGCAAAAGTTAATTAGATTATGGATTTCTTTTTATTTTTTATCTGATGGCCGGTAGGTAGATTGACCACCCGATATGTAATCCAAACTCTGTTCTTTTATCGCTTCATTGTCTGTCTTTCGGTAATTTTAATATTGACCCCCAGTTAGTATGTTTAGCGTTGTAGTTACTTTCCGCGAGGTATTTATTACCCAATTGGTTAAAATAATCCAGGAACTGCGCTTTTTTTATAGCATGTTTTGGAGGGCAATACACTGCGATATTACACAGACAGCTATCAAACCATTCCTGCAGGCAGATACTCGTTGATTGTATGTGTTCTGTCTCATATTTAATTAGTTCAAAGTATTTTAACCTTCTTTTAATCAGTATGGCTGTGTGCCACCATGTGCTTTGCCATCCGGTTGCCTAGTATCATAAATTGAATACCCATCAATTTTGAAATAGTTCTTATTTGTCAAGCGTGTTTCTAAAATTAACATTATGACAATATTGTGCTCGATGAGAAATGCTTGAAGCTCAGCTTTGTGGTGTGCTAGACCGTTTGCATTCCAAATTGATATTTTAAGGACAGTCATTTTTGATTTTTAGCGACAATCTGCATCAGCATGTTCATATTCTGCATCATTAAATCCATAGTTCTCTCCATCATTACCATGAAACTTTGCATCATCTCGGTGAACTTAGTTACTGTTTTTGGTTGCATTAAGTTTCTCGCTTTGGATGTTGGTGAACGAAACAACTTCTGGATGAGTTTCATTTCTCATGGATGATTCAAGTTTAAGTATTCGTTGAATCATCAACGTTGCCGAGGATTAATTCTTCGTTTCAGCTCTAAATAAAGCAACCTCTATAATTTGCTGTATGATTTCCGTCGCAGTTGCTTCACATTTTCACAGAGGTATCGGTTTTAATTTTTTGAAGTATGTAGTTCTCCACAGATTACACATACATCATTCAACGTACAGTAGGCATTACTATGTCCGAATTCTTGGCAGCTCATACATTGTATTGGTTCAGTTCTTTTCCTGGGTTCCTCTACAGTGATGCTTCTATGTAGAAGATATTTTAGGCTATATCTTTCGTGCTTTTCTTTAGATTTTTTATTTACTGGTTCTAATTCCAGACGGAACAATGGCTACGGCACTTTGTCTCGGTTTATAATGTTAGTTTTTGTTTTAGCATGTAAGCCTTTAGCAACGAGAGCTTTGTTTCACTTGGATCTACAAAACTTTCAATTTCTTTTATGATCACAACCAAACCTTTTTGGCTCTTTAATTGGTAGGTATAGTAACGTTTAACAATTCGATCAAAATGTTTAATTGCCATGTAGGCATCAATGTTGAGTGGTTGAATTGTAGTTTCTTTTATATTTCCCCTTTTCACTCCGGAAATGTAAAAGTTTGCCTCCGTTATGAGGTTTATTAAATTTGCCAAATCTTTTGAGCGTTCTTCTTTCACGTAAGTTGGTGGTGGTTTTTCTTTTTTCGGTTTGTTTTCTTCGACATCATCGTCGGTTTCCAATGAACTTGAAAAACGATTGAACGATTAAAACGATTGACATGTTCTACGCTAGCTAGTCTAGTGTATTTATTTACGCTCTCACTTTCCACTGATGTAGGGCTTCTCTTTTTCTAAGGTTGGACTAAACACAGCTGACCTACAACGCTATTTAATTTATTGTTAATTGACGACGATACACTTTTCATTTTCATCATATCGTTTTCATTTTGTTTGTTTGGACTGTGTTGCAATTTTTTTTTTGGTTTCTGTTGATGTCATGGCCTTTAATACTAGATACATACATGTTAATCTCCACGGATTGGGCCATACCTTGTCAAATTCTGGAGATTTGAACACCATGGCGTCACATATTTTCACCTTACACTATTGTTATTGAATAATGAATCACTTATTTATTTAATTATTTTATGTTTTTATGTAAAAAAATCGTTTATTTATTGCAGATACCCATTTATCAATGTTAATTAATAATGAGCAAAACGAACATCGGTAAATTTTTGATATTTTAAAATAGATGGCACTGCGAATGATGTTGTCTTCGTTTTTTACATGTCATTTACGTTTTATGTTATTTCCTCTGTTTTTTACATAATTCACATAAAAAATGTAAAAAACGTGTTTTACATGTGAAATCCCAACAGTGAAATGTCACAAGAGTAATGTTGCTACACAGTGAAGATCATTTCTGTGCATAACCCTTAAAACATATACTTGTTCAACATGCCTCTTCAGATAAAATTATTGAGGATATGAAGATATGAACGAATGTGAAGTTTTCGACAAAAGACCAAAATTAACAAAACATATATGTATACAAAATTTGTTTAAAATAACAAAATGAATGTATGTATTAGTTAAACAGTAGGTAAAAGCAATGGTAGACATAAAAATTAATTTGTCACACATAAAATGCAAACATAACACAAAAAACAAAGGACTAATGATAACAATTAACAAAATTTAATACACATTAAAATTAACTTATAAATATAATATATACTATTTTCACAATATTGAAATAAATAGAATTTAGGGGTCTACTGTATCGAAGATTGCCCAACTCACAGAGATTTCCAACTGACATGGCATATATGGTTAATTAGGATAACGTTCTATAATAAAATATCAATCCCATTTCCATACGATGGAGTTGAACTTTTTGTTGATGACTTGGTACTTGAGCCATTTTCACAATATTCAAGCAAATCGAATTTAGGGGTTAGTTAGGATATGTTGGATTACTCACCTAATGAGCATAAGTAGTGGTCTCCAACCCCCGTAGAAAATTGTCCCCAAATTTTATTCGTTCAAGTGAAATTTCGACTCAAACTGTTTGAAGGCCATTATCGGCCAATGCTAGAGATTTGGACTCAGGTTCGATGAACTTAATAGTAATTTTTTATTATATTTAGAATTTCGGACTATTGATTTTGCATATCCTGAAGAGAAAACTTTTCTTAAATTTCATTTAGTGAAGTACAATTTTGAGTGAAAATAAAATGAACTCATTCATTTTCTTATGAAATCTTTGCCTTTTTATTCATATCTTATGCATTTAGCAACATAAATCTTTTTTATAAATGAAAGTTTGTTTTTAGTTCTCCATCTTTCACTCAGAAATTTCAATTGGAATTATCATTCTTCTTACTGGATTTTGAGTTAACAGTGTAAAACTAACACATGCATAAAATCTGTAGATCTGTAGAAAACTTCACAGGCATCTTCGATACAGTAGACCCCCAAATTCGATTTATTTCAATATTGTGAAAATGACTGAAAATTTATTCATATTTTGTGTAGTGTAAACTTTTTGTTTAAAAAATAACATTTTTTACCGACTGTATATTTTTTTACCAATACATTTAATCATTTTTGTTTTTGTTGAAAACTTCACAACCGTAGATATGATTCTCACATGTATATATCAGCATAATTGCCATAGTATTCTTACTATAGTTTTCGACCTTTGCTTAATCGTTTTCAATATTTATGTCGCTACTTTTCTGAGCGAATGTGAAAAATAAACGAACTATTGCGTTCGATTACAGTTAAAAAGTTCAATTTATTTTTTGTATTACCATGCACTAAATTTACTATTTGGTACGAGGTTTAAAACTATCAAAAAAAATGATAATTATATTAAAAATATAAGATATTTATTATTTGAATAAAAAAATTGAGGACGCATGTGATTTAAAAATCTGGAGAAAAGTTAATTCCGGATAAGGAACAGATCCCTGATTAACAACAGTGTTTAAAAAATGTGAAAGAGAAATCTTCCCATCCACCATGGATACAAAAGATAATTGTCAATCCATAAAATTACAAAACCGTGAAGGCCAACTAACCTCAATTTGCACAGTTTACCCTTGCACTCCATACGAACAAATTCCTTTGAGATATCAAACTTACTGACGAATGGTGATCTATTCTATGGAAATTATGGAAATTAATTATGGTCTCGAGAACATTTCAGGATTCAATTTTGGTTTGTTTGGGTCGTCGGCAATATTTATAATAGAGGGGAAAATGACTTTTTTTTATAGAATATTTGGAGAAATACCATCTGGGCCGACTCACTTACTAGTAATCAATGGTTGCAACAACTTTAACGATTGTTCTACTAGGCGATATTTAACTAGGCGTTATATTTTTGAGCAAGATTAGCTTACAAAAATTATAATTTTCATCTTTAATATATAGACGATTTTCTACAATATAAGAAGTTTTTCTCGTCTTTACGAGTTAAGATGCAAAAAGTTGAATCGCCGTAATTCTGCTCTTACCTCTAATTTTGTAGTTTTTTAACGTGCAACACTAAACGCATTGCTAGGTTCTGGTAACTTTACAGTGATTTAAGACACTCTGACTTCCAACTCTCACTGAAATGTTCTATGGTTTTCTAGATGTACTTCTACACATAGAAGAGCTTGAACGTTTTGTGTCAATTCTCTTGTCTTACAGTGAAAGATCAAACGATGTTATTGATCCTTTTTTAACCCATAAATACGTATTTGCAGTTTTCAGGTTCACGTTATTAGTTGAAAGGCGATTTTTGTCACCTTATTATTTCTCAAATTCTCTTCTTAAAATAGTAAGAATAATTTTTAACAGATGGTGATTTAGTTACAAGATTTAATAAGAGATGACGCGTCATTATATAATGTAATGTAAAAAATACCCTCATGTAAATTACACATTTTTACATGTAAAAAACCGTGTAAATTACATTGTGTAATTTACTTGTCCAGCTATGGGCACGTAATTGTTGATCAAGCACATCAAATATTGTGTCGCAGAGGTAATGTTAAAGAGGTATTAGAATTTTTCTTGTTTTTATTGGAACGCTGACAACCATAATAAGTTAATACATATTCTCTTCAGATACAATTATTAAGGAAATGAACTTATCGCTTCTCACAGGACTTTATAAGTATTATAGCCACTGAGGCTCTACTATATATAGTTTTCGACCTTCGCTTATCGGTTAAAGATTTTTGAGTTCAATTTATTTTCGCTTTTCACTTACCAGCAGTAAATTTATTATTTGGTACTGTTATTTTTTTAAACTGTCTTAAATGATGCTAATTTTAAAAAACTAAGATGTTTGATATATCAAAAAAAATTTATGTCAAATGTGATCCTAATATCCATAGAAGAGCAAAAAATTGATTGATGATGAAAAAAAAGTTGTATAAATAAAGCGCTTCGGGGTTACTATACGAATAGCGATATAACTTCGAAAGCATCCAAACATATATACATAGTGGCATGGGTAGGCCTTTTATTTCGAAGCTGTAAATAAATTTAAAAACCCGCAGTAGCAAATACCGATATTGGGAAATGAAGGACCTATTTGACAGATAAACTTTTAAATTTAAAGTGTTGGAGTAGCTGATATAAAAATAAAGATATAAATGGCCTTTGATCTGAATAATACGGGTTTTATCGAGCAATAGTGACAGTGGGACCTGTCACTAGGAATATTTGTTACATTTATATATTGATTTAGCTCGTCTAAAATAAGATGCTGGTATTCTGCGGCAAATATTTCTTAGACGACATAAATTGGTGGAAGAAACGTGATTGAGACTTTTACAAGCATTTGTTCTTAGATCATTTGGAGAAATACTACGGAAAAGGAAGAATTTCTTGATAAATCCAAAGGGAAACACAAAAACAATGTCGAGGTGTACATAAAGATAATTCCAAATATTAATAATTTTAGACTATTTCGTTTGAGAAAGAAGTCTTTAATCACATAGTCGAACAAATAGAAGGAATATATTTCAAAAATGCAGATTAAAGCCCCTTATAAAATGTGCTGCCATATTGCGTGTTGCAACAAGGAAGCTTTCAAAAACGCGTTGGATGAGATCACGGTTTCATCTCTGATTATCCACCAGTAACAACATAGTAAAACCCTTAACTATTGTGTAGGATAATCTCTGTAACAAATGGATATCTTCAGATTGGCCCAATGTGACATCTCGCAGACGCACACTCTCAGTCCCATCATCTGTTTATTCTTCTAATGAAGCCCAAGACATCCATAGTATTCTCAAGATCGTCAGTTGATTTTTATATAGGAATAGTGATTCAAAACAGAGCAATTTATAGTGAGAGTATGAAGGACGGAAGCTCAAGAACTATTTAATATTTTCTCTTGTTATTCAATATTTGCACACTGATCGCAGTTTGCGTTGCTCCGAATTTTCATTCGGAAGATGTGATTTTCCTCAGGAAATAAATAATATAAATGTTAAATGATTGCATTACCCCAGATATGTAACTTCTGACAAGAGTGAAAATCTTACTTTTACTCTTGATTGCTTTTATTTATATAGTACAATCTGTATTTATACATTCCAGTACTGTCCTGTATACTTTTTTTGACTTGTTGGATGCATATTAAAATCAACAGTAACTCTATATAGTCCTTTGGTGGAACCATTTAATACCATTTACATAATAATTCAAAACGACGATGAAACGGTTCAATAAGTTTTCAAGGTAATAGAAATGAATTATGCCGAATGCATCCCAAAAATCTGTGGCCATGAAAAAACCACACTAGTCTTCTTCGGGACAGATTCACCAGTGGAAATCCACTGGTTAGACTATTCTTTGGTCTCCGGTGTATATAGTGATTAATCCATGTTTCATTGATCACACTTATGAAATGACGCAAAAACTCCTTTTTATTTCGCTTGAACATCGAGAAAGTTGCCTCTGTAATTGTTTACACGGGTGCATTTTTGGTCTATTGTACGCAAGCGTGGCACCCAATACGTGGGTAACTTTTTCAAATGTTCGTGTGTAATAAATTGGACACACGTTCATCTGAATTGCCTCCTAACTCGCACACTTTCACTCTGCTGTCTTGCAATATCATGGATTTTGTCAACCATTTTGTGTGTGCTGACTTCATTTGTGATCTGGAACGTTCGGCGCCAGTTGTGCTTGTACGGCCACAGTGAAAATCCACTTGTAAATCATTTTAGTCGGTGGTGAAGTGCCCATAATATTTATCAAGCTATGTTTTGGTTTGCATAATGGTTTTTCCAGGCAACACCAATTTACATAAGAAATTTCTTTTTTCCATGTTTCGAAAAAAAAACAATTGGTTATCTGTTTTCAATGGAAAATTCCGAACTAAATTACAGATCAGGCTGAAAATTTGAAGTTGATCTAGTGACAGATGGCATTGACACATGACATCTGGAATTTGCAATTGTGACTCCCTCTGTTGCAGTTGTACCAGACTTTTCACTCCACTCACGTAGAACATATATAAGTGTATATTGCAATTGAAGGTCTCAGAACCTTCGTAACTATGATAACAATACATTATCATTTAAATTTGTTAGAATAACATAATTCTGTAACATTTCCTCTAAATTGTGTCAGATTTGTTAGTCTACTATTTGTTGCATTTTAATTATATTTCAAAACATTGAAAACTACACTGAAAAAAAACTATGTTCATATTGAACAAATAGATTTTGTTAAAAAAAATTGTTCACATTTAATAAATATTGTTTATTGAAACAAATATTTTTTATTTGGTTTAAAAAATTTTAGGTTGTATTAAAAAATGAAATTTAAGCTTGTTAATTGTTTGTATTAAATAATTGTTTTTAATTTTTACCAAAATTATTTTTTATATTAAACAAATTATTTGAGTTTCCAAAAAAAATTGAAATAGTTTATTTAATAAACTATTTTTTTATTATAGAACAAAATTATTTTAAATATAAATATTACGTTTGTTTAATACTGCAAACTCTTGTTATTATCAAAAGAAATTCTAGTATTAACAACATGTAAGAAATAATTGAAAAAATTTCTAATGCATAATGTCACTCATAACCAGAAGGACGTGAAAATCAGTGATAAATATACAAGTTTAAACATTTGTATTTTAATTATTTAAAACATTAATATATATTAAAGTGAGTATTGATATATTTATTTTATTTTATCTTGAATGTTAATTGCATTTTGTATTTTATTATAAAACAATGACAGGTTACAAAATAACACCACATTATGTTGTGGCTGGAGCAAATAGTCAAAGTATAGTCAAAAATTCAAGAGGCATGGCCTAATTATAAAGACATTAACGGCTGCAAAATGGTAATACTACAAAAGTACTTTTAATAAAATATTTAAATTAATTTGTTTTTTCTTAATGTCAGCTCGATATACAGGTTTAACGCTGATGCTTCCGCAAGTGAATTTCGTTTCCGTTTTTGGATCATGTGGATATATCTATGTAATAATTGTGTTGAGATGCCTGATTTCGCCCGCAAAATGATTGAGGCTTGTTGCCGAAAAAAACGAACCTGTGTACATGCTGATTTTTGTCGGTGCTCGCATTCGTTCACCTCAGTGATGCATGAGACTATACCATATATAAAAGAGCATAATATAAGAACATATATAAATATATATATATATATTTAACAAACTTTTTCTTGTATTAACTTAAATAAATATTAATATTACAAAATGTATTGTTATATTAACAAAAGTCGCATATCATTTTTAAATAAATCCTTGTATTATTAAAAAAAAGTTTTTTATTTCTAAAAATATATTTTTAAATATAAATAATTACCATTTTTAATATAAACAATTTTTTATTCGGTAATTAATGACGTCATCAACAACTTCCAATTAAAAAAAAATTTTGGTATTATTAAAAGAAGTTTTTTTAATTTGAACTGAAGCTTATTTAAAAAAAATATTTTGTTAATATAATCAAATGTTCTCTTTACCCAAATTTATATTATTATTAAACACGGTTTTTCTTACTATTACCTAAATTTTTTTTTCAGTGTACAGACATTTTGTTTTTTCGTAATTCTGCAATCATCTCCGGCTAAAGTTACCCGTTTAGCCCATTCAACATTTCAGACTTGTTTTTTGGAAGCCTTGCATTTTTATTTTAAAATATTGTAATTAATTCTATCAAGACCCTGAAACTATAACTTTGCAAAAAATATTAGTGGGATCGTTCCATTCAGTTTCAAGAAGGTGTACTCACTACAGATAAATTTCCAATCACAAGATACCAATAGCTAGATAGATCCTAATCAAATACTACATTGAAATACATTAATTTCAAATCAAATAATTTGGGTTTCAAACTATCCCTTTCCTACCCATTTACAGAGATGTATTTAGTCTAGAAATTGTACAATTTACATTGAATAGTTTTCTCTATGCTTGTATACCAATTCAAACTACATTTTTGGGCGGGCGGGAGGTAGTAACTTCCCCAGGATAGCTTAATGTTATTGTATCCATAGATCGATAGAGATTAGAATTTATAACAAACAATATATTGGAATACTGCCAACCCGAACGTTCGACTAGAAAACTAATAAAATATCCACTCCACTCTCGTTGAATAAAATCGTTCACCTTCTAAATGATGTTTATGCCATCTTTGTTTATTTTTTATTTTATTTTTACTCACAAATCCAATCTCTTTCAATATCCGGTTCTATATATAATATATATATTTTATTATGTATATCGAATTTTTTTCCTCCCCCCCCCTAAAATTCTGTGATGGAGGATGGGGGTGGATTTTTCCATTTTCCATTTCAAATATGTAACAAGAATTCAAACAAACAAAATACGAGAAAAACGTAAATCCATTTCATAAAATACCAACCTTTTTGCTTCTTCACTCGCTCAATGTATGGGTGTGTGTGTTATATGTGTATGTGTTATATGTATAGTCACTGTAGTACTGCTTGTATACCTTCAAACTACGCCATCATTTAATATATCCTTCAACCATGATTATTATTATTATTTAGCGCACCCACCCAAATTCAATTTCCACCCTAATGTATTTTCGGATGGAAATTTAGGAATAAAAAACAATATCTGTATATTCTATCAATACCGTACATCTTGTGTGCTTGTGTCTCCCTTCGCGATTCCATCCATGTTTTATCCGCACCGTCCCTGTTGTTGTTATTATTTTGTGTGAGACGTCGTTCGTCAAAATCAGTTCGATTTTTTTCTCGCTGCTGCTGCTGCTGTTGCCCTTGTTGTTGTTTGTGCTGATGCTGCTTGTAAGTTCCTTTCGGGATTTTTTTTGTGTGCTTTGTATCTCCTGGTATATATTTTGTTTTTCCAGTTTGGGATTTTTTTTTCCGTTTTTATACTTGAAATCAAATAAAATATTTTGTTGAAATGAGTTTTGTGATTTTTAAGTAACAAAAAAAAAATTGAATAAAACGTAAACTTTTTTTTATTGTCTTGTTTGCGAACGAGAGATTGAGCAGATTTGGGTGATCGAAATTGATGCGACGTTTTGGTGTGAGGTATGGTGTACACACGTATACGTATATGTTTAGTCTTATCCAGATTTTTTTTTTGTTGTTGTTCAAATTTAATTTTAAATCAAACATGATAGAAGTTTTTTATGGATTTACTTTTTTTTTTAATAATAACATTCGATTGAGATTATTTAGATTCGAAGTACCATGTCGTTTGAATGAACGACGATAAATATACAGAAACACACAGACTACATTTATTTGATGGCGATTTCTTAAATTAAACAAAATCTCCCATATACGTATTCCTCTTTCGTCATCGTACCTTACGCCAAAGCCAAATCGAAGTCTGCGTAATATGCCAGCCTCTAGTATTGACATGGAAGACTGGATGGATCCACCCAAAATTCTGTTCCAACTATGTACCTATATCACTTGTTTTTAAGCGTGTATTTCTGGAATCGTCTTTCTCAAGCAAGGATGGTCAAACAGAATGAGGACTGCCCCCAAATGAAGACTGTTTGCAAATTCGTGAAACTACGCTAGCTCACCTAGCAGTTGACTCTAGGAGTAGGAGTTTGTGATGATTTGGTACTCGTACTCTCAGTCTATGGAAAATGATACCAGACAAAATGACACACACACACCAATTTTAGACGTTTGTTCACAATCCGGACTCTTGTCAACTTTTTCATGTTCCCCCATTTTTAAATGGATAAACCTCGTTTTGACTTACCGTGGCTACCTTATGTTTTAGATAGTGTGACAGATGGTAGGTTGACACCGAATGGAATCGATTGCGCATCGACGTTTTTGGATCTTATGAAATATCTTAGATAGTTGCTATGTTAGCGAACGAAATAACGATTTCAAATAGTCCGATCTACGATAAGAGATCCCAGTCGATCCCTCGTGTAGGCGGTTACCTTTGTTCGTGCTGACTCCAAAGCCTGTTTGGTAATCGAGTGGAGAACATGTCTAAATCATTTTATGATTTTATGGATCCAATGCTGTCAACTTTATCAAGCTCATTTCTCATTTTATAATTCATTCGCATCTGCTAATTGGTCTTGTTTTTTATGGTACCGAAAATGGTAAGAATAATATTACGCTCAGTTTCACTTAATTTTTGAATGTTTTGTGCTGTTTCCATTGGTCTTATCAACGTTTTATAGATGTCCAGATTTGCTTTCCACGATATATGAGGAGACTTGAAGAGTATGACACTCGCGTAAAATCTCATGCGATCCTCGACGAAATGTCTACATAAGCGGAGTTTTGCTCGGTGATCATTGATCTTAGATGTTTCCAGATATTTTAACTCATTCATCGTTTGATAGGAGGATCTTTTCAAGTGAAATGATGATGCGACTCAGAATCCAAATGTCGTCATTGTATGCTAATATCTGGGTTGTTTTGTAAGATAAATAGATGCCCCGCGTTATATTGAGCTGACGGATGATATGTTATAATGATAGATTGAAGAAAATGAACATTGTAATCTGACTGAACATTGTTGGCCAAAACATTGTAATCTGCCAAAACATTGTTGCAGCTTAACCGATCTCCTTTTTTTGGAAATGATCAGATGAGACCTCTTCAACTCTTTTGGGATGTTTATCTTCTCAAATTGTCGCTGTAAGCTCAAATATGCGCATTGTACATTTTGTTGTAGATACCATCCTCATCATGTGTCTTGTAATTGTTTCATCCGTCATAATTCTTCCCGCACTTCTTCATATATATTGGAAGTGGTGGTAAGGGCTTCTCGACGGTAATATAAAATAATCACAAGAAATATTGTTGCTCAATAGGTGGTATCTGGCTATTTACAAATAATCCCTCCACACTTTAAGGGCGTGTTTGGTGTCCATTTTTTTGTTGCAAATAGCGCTGCTATATACGTGGAAGAAATTCTGAAGCTATTATGTTGCTATTATGTACCGATATCTTTCTCAAGAATTTTTGGATTTTGGCAGCTGAATAGCCCTCAGAACATCGTTGCCCTCCCAAAGAATTTTAGGTTTAGATAAACTACAACCTCTTAATACTCATGAACGGAGATTCCTGATAAATAAGTCTCAAAGATGGTTTGAGTAATTTGGATACTTAATGCTGCGTAGTTCCACTGCGTAGTGACACTCGTCGCTGAAAACGTTAATTGTATGTGATTGATAGGCGAAATTTTCACTCAGCAACTACCCAGAAGTGGTCTGAATCAATATTGGATCCACGTTTGTTTCTGATGTCACTGACTCGAATAAAATTAATTTGGGATAAGAGGCTGTGGTCGATTTGATTAGACGTTGCCTCGTCGTTTGACTTACATGTACTTTTATGAACACGCTTATGTGAGAAGGATGAACTGGCAACCACCAAGTTGTACAGTAACGATGTCACTGTCGATTAGTCTTGTTTCCTGCAGTGACAAGATGTCGAGTTTATACTTAGATGCTTGTTTGAAAAGTAGAAGGGGCGCTCCAGATGATTACTTCCACGTTCCAAATTTGAAATCGTTGGCTTTATACTGTGCCCAATGTTGTTGTTGTTAATTCAAATATATCCTTGGGTTTTGTAGAGGCTTTGTACCAATGAGATTGTACAGGTAAGGTTGTTAACCCAAAGCCAACCCTCTGTACGGGGATCACAGCCCTCACAATTCAGCGCACTCCGTTTAACGAGTAGTTGACAGTAAGCCGCCCCAAACAGACTCTGCTCACACAAAGTAAACGCTGCGACAAAATTGAGACTTCAAAACAAAACTTATAAAATTGTAAAAACCGCAAATGTCAACTTTGGCAATATACTTCTATTGAAAAAAAATTGAGATGTTTCCACCAGCGCTGCCGAACCATCTCTATACTCATTAAACCCCTAATACAAGTTCAGTCAATAAAACATTATCATAAATGCAGACGCCATCTATCAATCGCTGACGCTTATTATATGTTCCTAATCCCAACATGGGAAACAGTTTGATGCAATAACAGGCTATAACTATGGTAAGTGAGTGCATCGGAATAAGTTTTAGCTAGGACTACAACAAACAGCCGAGTAGGTAAATCATATCAAACCCGAATTTAATTAAAATCAGTCCTCTTTGGAATAAAAGCTCGATGAGGTATCGGCTAGTTGGTTGCTTTTCGAATGATCGTAATTTTGAAATTGTTTGTACCAAAATTTGTACATCCCGCTTCATCTTTATATCTAAAAATCCATTTTCCCAAAAGAGTATACATAAGATATTTAACAGGATCTCACCCTCTCGCCAACTTCACCTTTTCACCATTAAATTGGGGTAATCTTCTATCATCATGATATTGTTGTATCTCGCACGTGAATTGTTATATTAGAAAATAGCACACAATAGTCATAAAAAATGTTTTTTTGTTTAATTTCGTTTCAAATCTACTTAGAGCTCTACTCTCTGGGAGTGAACCAACCCACCTTTTTCCATTTTAATGTGTATCCTTTTTTTATAAACATTAAAAAGCTTTGATGGAAAAGTCTCGTATAAATATATATTATATTCCCGATGATTTATCTACTTGAGATTGATGATGATTATTTATGTACAGTGTTTTTGTATAGTCGGATACGAGTATCTACCTAATAAAAGAGAAACGCATTTCGTGGGTGAAGAGTAAATCGTCGAGAAAAAATTAAATTACAACTTCGTCGTGAATAAGGGGGTACAAAAAAAGGAAAAATGGGTGTAGGGACTTAAAAAGGATATTAAAAAATTGTATATTCCATCGATTTGAGACATAATGTAATTATTAGTGGACGGGTAAAGCAAAAAAAAAATGTTTTCCAAATCAAATTTCCCGAAATTTAATCAGAATTAAATTAAGTCGGCGAGGGAATTCTGATATGGCCCTAAGGTAAGGATTTAATTGTTAATTCGTTAATGGTTTTTGTTACGTTGGTAATTGGGATAATTAAAATTAAGGAAAGTAGACCAAAGATTAATTGGGGTTTATTGGCGGTTTATGGTTCGTTTACTCATTTATCATAATAACGGACGTTTCATTTGCCAAAATCTGATGACTAGCACCTTTATAAAAGGTGAGCCCCCTAATTGTTCTGTAACGATTGTGTATGTTAGTAATGATCGGATAAATACAGCCAAGGTTTTCTTACAATACTAACTACACTGCACCAAGTGCTAGGACTAGTGATCTCAGAAAAAATCATGTGCTTGTTCTTTAAGATGATTGTGTTTATTGATTAATTATTTATTTACATAAACTTTAGGACCTCACTTGTTTGTCGACAGTAAGAAGTATACAAAAAGCAGGGCATTTAGTATAGTTCAGTACCGTAGACTTCAATTTTTATACTTGGTTCCATTTTGGTTCCACAAAACAAGTGGTTTTACTTCTCACCAAAACCAAAGTGTTGGGCTTTCAAGTCTCTCCAGCCTTTCAGATTGGCTCAGCAATACAGGTGATCTACCGAATTTATTGTTAACATTTCATGCGGAGAAATACAAAGTCTCTTCCGTTCCCCTTTGGGAAACTAAGACCATCGGCTTATTTAAACGTAATTTTTCACGTTATCAGCGCAATTTCTGATATAGAAAAAAGCAAACTGGATAGGAATGAACAAGTTTTTTCTAGAGTTTGAAGGAGTTGTTTAGCTTTAGGTAACATTTCGGTTTCTATTGTCATTCTCATAAGAAACGAACATTTATACAATTCTTGGCATAATCACGAACGAAGAACAGCAACACGAAACGAAGAAGCCTGGAATGAAAAATGAAGAGAAAAATTTTAGGTTTAACAGCAATCGATTCGATCGTTTGCCGGTAAGTCGAGAAAATATTCTAGTTTAGTAGAAAATCATCTACCTATAAAAATATGACAAGATTCAACTGAGATAGCTTGATACGTAGCCATAATACCAAATCGTGCTACTTCCGATGTCAAAACTAGATTCGTCAGGGTAACTTTGAGCGATAAAACCCGTCTCACGAAGAATAACAAGAAGTTCGTCAATGATCAAAGGCCACAACAGGACTGAAAGCACACTTACCTGGGGGCATCGTCAAGAAGACCCTTACTGATAGGTATCTTCAACCTCGCATATCACAAGGTGAGATTTATGCATACACTCAATCCATTTGATGATATTATTGATTTGATGCCAAATTTAGTACTTGCATCCGTTTGTGAAGTTCGTTTTGATACACCTTTTGAACAGCTAGACAGGTATCTGAATCGGGCTAAAGATTACATCATTTAACCTTATTCCTCAGCCTGTGTTCATATGTGATTCGAATTAGGGAATAAGCATAAGAGAGAACATATCCGAGTTAGTAAGCTTCCTATGTTATGGTACGGTTTAAGCGGTGTTCCTTTAAGGTTAATATTAAAGTGATTGAAAGTGTGAATATCATTCATCACTATCCAGTTTAATATAAATTTATTGAAGGACATGGAACACAAAGTGATGCCAATCATCTAGACTCACATCCAACATTGAGGATATTCAGCTCAGAGAAAGTAAAATAGCTTAGCAGAGTGGAATCTCAATTGTTAACGTTCGTACTCCCCCATATAGAGAATGATGTGCACTAGGATCACAACCCGCTATCAGAGAAATATTTTTATACTCATACATCAAGTTACAAGGTATGTAAAATCCTCAGAAGCGAGGTGGAGTAATTGAATCGGAAGGAAAATACACTGAGGTAACTGTCACGTCAGTATGAGAGTTTAAAGTAATGCGTGCAGCTGCAATATTAGCCGAACAACACTTTTCGATAAAAGGTGCATCAATATTATTCAAAATATAGTGTGCCACTAGGTTGAAAAACCTGAGTTTTACCTAAGTCCAATAGATGTCATGATACTACCAGCAAGATTTAGAAATAATAAAAAAAAACACCACGTGTTCGTAATGATCTCAATAGAGTTACAATCGAAGCACAATCGAATGGCGGTCAGCCTCTCATCTTTGTTAGACTACTTTCCTTAAACCATACTAGGATCCTCCGGAGGACCAGGGACTAAGGTGTGGATTAGTAATTGCTTGAGAGGGTCACTGAATGACAGTTGACAACCACTCCAGAGATCTACTACCTTGGCGATCCTCTTGACAAACCATTTATAGGTTGCATCATTGGCACATTTACATAAAGAAAGACGCGATCACAAAGAAAGCAGCCCAAAATCTGCGCCCGTTAGGTTCACGCAAAAATCTTTAATCGTTGTCTCAGCAACGACTTGAGCCAGCCTGCGTAGTTTTTTTGGTTATCAATTAAATTTAGGAATAGCGCTAATTCCCACACCGGAGAGTCGCGCTTCTAACTACCCTGCAGGCCTATTTGGGAATTCGATTCGTATTGCTATTCGATTCGAATCATCAAATCGATTCGAACATGAATTGGTATTTGGTAATACGATCGAAAAAAGAAATGCACACTGCCAAACAATGAGAAGGGAAATTTTGTACTAATGGTCATACCTATCCTAAAATTTATCATATTGTTGAATTTTGACATTTAAAAAGTATATTTCTGTTATTATATTTTGATTCGGTTTATTATTTGACAGTTGAATTATTTGGTTGCTGATAGCATAATATTCATTATCAATAGAACTTAGCAATTCAGATGGTGGTTTAATTGGGTTGATTGGTACACTAATACTAAACCGTGTATCAGCAAACGAAATAGTGTAATAAATTATACTTAAAAATGTTTCACTCGCATGACAGTTCCATTTTTATCTTCTTTTACGTTTTATTTAATATTATATTTGAAATCGGTCCACACTTTCTTCCAGCCATCTAAAGTTAATAGTTAATTGTCAAAATGGAACCTACTTTAAATCTTGGTTGGATGGATAGCGTGGGTCTATAAAATTTCCCCATACTAACTACTAAGGTGCTGGAACGCAAAAAGCTGGTTTGGCTCATTACAGTCTCCCAATATACATTATGTGTATGTTTTGCAACAATTTCCTTGATTTCGTTCTACATCATCGCCGAATACATATCTGATATGTATATTGAGTGTACATGTAGGTGGCTTTCATTCTGTAATGTTTGTGTGGATACTTCCTTTACCACCAGCTATGTACTGATGCCTGTTTGTATAGAGGGATCCTCCCTCCGCACTACTACTGGACTCTGAGCTTTCTTTTGTTTCCTTTCACTTCCACTGATCCCACTAGTACTCATCATCATCACGCATTTAGTTGGTTCATTTGTGAACCATACCAGCATCACTCAAATTGTTTGTTTGGTATAATTTTTTACTAACGAGAAATACGGTTGCCTATATGACAGATCTCAGCATTATCGTTGGAAGGCTATGTTGTAAAACCCGAAAGTCACCTTATTTGGAGAAACCCTACTAGAAACTTAGCATCCCCTTAGCCACGCAGACATGAGAGTATGCAGTGCCATCTTAGCTTGAGTAGCTCAAGCGGTAAGTTATGTCGATTATAAGTTCACCATTCCAGCCGAATGCCATAGCACATTCTGTTACCCAAAGGCTAACAGGGTTTACCATTCACCACGATAAGGCATGCTTGAGAGTAGAGAAAACATACTATAACAACCTGCATTGTACGAGTGCATATGCATATATATGTTACGGTTAAAGCCCGAAATGCGGCGAATGTCCGAATTTACCGGTAAATGCCCGAATTTACCTATCCCTTTGGTAAATGTCTGTTCAATCTACGTTTGTCTTCAAATTTAGACTATATTCACATTTACTCTTTCATTTTTTGTATTAATAAATGATTTTGTAGTAGACCCTAGAATGATTTCGTAGTATAGACCCTAGCATGATTTTCTAGAATTGTAAAGACTAACGGCTTCGATAACTCTCACAGACACGCGGGAGGTCGCTGCGCTCCCCCCGCTTAGCCCTCCGCGGGGCTTTAGATTTCAACTTCGAGGGACGTGTAGGAGCCGGGATAAGCAAACATGTCGCACTGCGTGCCGCACGTAGGAACGGATTATATAGAATATATTAATGGATTTCGGAACACTTCGGTTCACATTTTGGTAAATTCGGACATTTACCGGTAAATTCGGACATTCGCCGATTTCGAGCTTAACCGTAACATATATATATATATATATATATATATATATATATATATATATATATATATATATATATATATATATATATATATATATATATATATATATATATATATATATATATATATATATATATATATATATATAGATACACACACACATATATATATATATATATATATATATATATATATATATATATATATATGTAATATATATATATATATATATATATATATATATATATATATATATATATATATATATAACTACATATTTAAAAATAATAAAGCATCGGCTTCCATTTTAGGACTTACAATTTTTTACTTTTGTATCCTCTTTATATGGGTTCGTTAGCAAAACTAACAACGAACATAAATTCGATCATGATCGAACAAACAATACTCGAAATCGAATTGCCAAATAAGGGAAATTCTCAGTCGTTTGTGTTTATACGCGATTGCTTTGGTGTTCGTTTTCATTTTGTACGTTATCGAATTCAAAAATACCGATTTTTCGATATCGTCGTTCGATTATTCGATATCGAGTTCCCAAATAAGGGCCCTGGTGTTTGGGTTAGCCAGTCCACCCGATTTTCCTTAGTGAATAAATGAATTGAAGCTGTGAATCCCTACTGACAGTACTGTGATCGTCGACCTCGACAATCGACTGAGATTATGAATCCATATCTAAATAGAGCGGAAGAAGATATAAGGAAGCTTCATTTCTTACACTAGCTTGTAGTCGTTAATTAATGAATTTAGTACGAATTTAATTATTAATTATTCACAGTATGATAGTATCTCAATAAACCATTTCCATTCTTAATTTCCACCCAGGTGAATATATAACACAAGGATTCTAATTTAATCTTAAAATAATAAAACTTTTCAATGACGAGCTTAAATATATTTATTCCAATTCACACTCGACACCAATTACGGCTTTTAAACTATAATAACACCAAATTAGGAAAAAACCCCAAATATAATTATATAGTGTTAAATTTCATACCACCCCTCGAACCTGAATATGTATGTATGTATATAAATCAATCTTAATCCTATTAAAAATTACTTTCCAATTTCCCTTAATATTATTTTAATTATAAAACAAGCATTACGCATTTTAAATAATACACAACGTCTTAAACATAAACAAAAATAAAACGAACGAAATTGAAACCGCATAGGTATCTCCGACCACTCCATATAACCATAAAACGAAACACTCATGTATAATTAGTTCACCCATGTCCACACCCAAATATACTTTAAATGTATTTCGGCGAAAAGCCATTTTTTTTTCTTCTATATTTATACCATTTCAATTTATCATTGCGGGAATAGGAAGAAGAAACAACAAAGTTGGATTTTCTTACGTCCCCGCAAACACAAAAACCAACAACAACAACAAAAATTTATAATTTCCCATTTTGATAATATAAACCCACCATTACATAAAGCTTAATACTTATGTACCGTTGGTTTTCTTATATATCGGGTGTGTGTGTGTGTGTGTGTATACAAAAATTTTCTTAATGGTTTGTTTATCTTTCACCAGAAACCAAACGGAATATAATAAGTAATTGTGTTTGTATATATTATGGTACAGAAGTGAGAAATAGGATAAGATATTGTCAAATAATTATAAATTAATCAACAAGGACTTATTAAGAAGGAATGAATAATTTTGTTGTTGTTGTTGTTCTCATCTTCTCCTTCACTATCATTAATTTTTATGTCGGTACGATAAACATAAAAATTTATGTTTCTTTTTTTGTACATAGTGTAGTTGTTAAACATCCAAAATACGAGAATTTAATTTCATCTTAATTCCTAATTAATTCCTATAGGATTACACCTAAGGGTTTGGTTTTTTTGTTCAATTTGTGCCTCGTATTTGGTGAAGATGTGTTTCATGATTTGGATTTTCTTTTCAATGCTGAAGAGTATTAGAGGTTTTATCTTAATGTTGAAAGATGATTCTTACTTTTCATTTGTTTATTTACAAAATTACTCTGATACGCATATAAGATGGAATGGGAGGGGGTGGTAAGAAATGGAGACTAACCCTGTCAAAATTAATTCACCGAAGTTGTTTACAAAATGGTATCAACTTTATAAACAAAAAGTAGCCTCAAAATAAAATATTTGAGCTTGATATTGAACTTTACAGGCATAACATTTAAAAGTTTAAAATGCTTCATAGAATAAAAAATGCCTAAAATTGAGGTAATATAAATGAATTTGACCAAAGCATCCTAAATATAGAAGCAGCAAGCATCGAAAACGAACTTTAAAAGTTTATACCCCATATTTACTAACACGTCAATAAGTTGTGACGTCATTAAAAAAATCGCCCTACAGTTCAAATTTATAACTAAAAAATTTCGGACAGTGTACAGCAAAGAAAAAATAAAAAAATATTTTTTATTTTTGTTTTTCTTTGCTGTCAAAAATTGTTTACAAAATTTTTATAGGTTATACCCGTAGACAATAATAAATTATTTATTATAATAGAACGTTTATATTATAATTAATAATTAATATTGTATCTAAATAAATGAATTATAATAAAAAGAACAATTGAAATACTTCAAATTAATTTAAAAATTTACACTGTTAAAAATCGTAACGAATTATGTGATGCCATCTTGTATCGAATTTAACAATTGAATGGAAATAAAACAAAATTAAATGATTTTTGAAGTATTCGCTTTCATTTACATGTTTGGGTATTTTAATTGTGTACTTCGTATTATCACATTAATAATATGCTTTAAAATATGAATAAATACGATTTATATTATTAAAATTATTAAGTGCCATCTCTCATTCAATATTTGTAGTATGTTTCTTTTTCGTAGTTCATACGTCATTGATCTCGTTTGATATATTTTATACGGCGTTAAGAATAAATTTTTTTTTAAGTTTAGTTTTATTTGGGTGCAGGGCGTACATCTAGCTCCTTGTAACTGTCACAGCTCCTGCACCCAACAAGCGATCCTTCAAGTAAAGGTTGATAGCCGCCTTAAACTTATGCATTTTATATTTCAACGGAAACTGAAAATCGGATAACGAATTTCACTTCTTAGATGTTCGATAAATAAATTCGCACTTTGCATCTTCAGTTCGAGGTTTAGGCAGCTTCACCGCAAACTTATGCGTATTAATCGTTCCTCGTGAAAGGAAATTTGTACAACAAGCAGACGAATTGAATCACAACCCACGAGAACGTGGCCTCTTACCACAAAAGGGTATTCGTTGCGACTTTGTGTACTTTTCTCGTTAAATTTGACCTGATTTTTAACTCCCCACTCAAATATTGTACTAAAATCGGAATTAAGCGAAGTGACAACTTCCAGCCGTTTACCGTTTAACTCTGAAGGAGTAAGCTCGACCTCGAGTGTATGAAAATCTAGACCCCATAAATAAGCTCGATAAATTTAAAGGGTCAAGCATTGCTGCTTGTATATTTAGGATGCTATGATTTGACCCATATCGTTGGTGAGCAGAATTTTACTGTCCAACCTATTCTCGATGCGGTACTATAATAAAATGTAGCACAAAAGTTGCGATTAAATGTGTGGTAGATATGTCCCAAGAGGCGATGCATCAAAATGGCCGCAAAAAATACTTTGCAATACTAACACTAGTGGTGAGGAATGCCTGCATTACGGCTAATTGGGATTATATATTTAACGTATTTACCCGCATCGACTTACCGAAATAATTATTGCGAGTAGTTACGAGCTACTTCAGCCATAGAGCGGTGAGTACAGGTGATGGGACGAATGCAAAAACTAATGGATTTGCACATGGCACCTTTTATAGGTTCTATGCTCTGGAACGTGTGAAATGACGCACTTTGTGAAGTTCAAGTGACTGGCTTTGACCATGACATAGACGTAGTGGTTGTTGCGAGATACTGGGATGAGATCGTTGAAATTTGTAACATAACGATAAAGCACATTCAACAATGGTTAACTTCTGTTGTCTACGTTACAGGTTGGTATACAAAACATAGAAACCTGACCAGCCATTAAATATGAATAGGTACTAATTGATGCTATTGACTGTCATATAAGACACATCTATAATTACGTATGGTAAAAGTGTAAACAGAACTAACGCAGCATTGGCATGGTTAATGCCTATTACGAAAGGAGCTCGATAAAACCAGAAGCGCTTTACTAGTGTTGTTACATCCACCCTAATGTGTGGCGGACCAATTTGTGCAACAGAAGATGTATAGGAACAAATTGGAATCTACTACTTGCTAAAGAATGTCAGTTTTGTATATAGTATGGAGCGAATAAAGTATGGAGCGAGACCAAGACAGCATGACAGAAACGATGGGATGTTCAAGCAGTAAGAGTCGCTCGACTGCCACTTGCACACGGAAACATTGCATAGAAACCAAGGAACATGTATTCTTTGAGTGTTCACATTTTAACGAGGGGAGAAAAATTGTTGGTGCCCTTTGTTATCATATAAAATCAGACAACGTTATTGAT